>JBAFTA010000006.1:15446071-15460510 GCA_036919975.1 Melanotaenia parkinsoni
TGGTGGTAGCCCAGGTGGTTGTAGCCAGACTGGCACTGCCACATAGAGGCCAGGAGGAAAACACCCTCCTGCCACACTTTGGTTTAAAACCGAACTGATAATCAAGGGAAGTAATGTCAATAACCTTGGATAAGACACTGGCTAACGCTGTAGGCCTATAATTACCCAGGCAACTAACTTTTGCAGTTTTGTCCTTTATTCCTGGCACAAACAAGATGGGTCTGGTAGCACGCTATGGATCATAAAACCAGTGAAACTGAGAGCTAATAGAGGAGCAGGCGACAGACTAGCATATTTCATATGTTCAGCAGTAATTAAATCCATGCCACATGCTTTGTTATTGGGTTGTTTTTGCATGTTATCTTATTCCTCATGTGTCTTTATACTTATTGATTCATTACTCATATCAAACTCCTCATATGGATCACTTTTATGCAGTTAAACAGGGAACTATAATGCTCCATGTCTCCATAATCCTGCAACATTATCTTCTCCAGAGATGCCTTCAACGGCGTAATAAGAAAGGATTGACAAGAATTGGGGCCCTCACCTTCTTCCAAAGATCAGTGATATTATTACACACAATCTTTGCACATCGATAAATATATAATAGCCAGTTTATTTTCTCTTGATATTGGGTTTGTCCACTTTATTAATATATTTATTCTATTATTGTTTTCAGGTGTAATAATCTGTGTTGTTGTGTAAATGAGTAGTATTCCTGCTTTAAGAGTTGAAACTAAAAATAAATCAAACACTGCTTTATATACTGACATAAATATGACTGTAGCCTGTTTAGCTTGTATGGCTACCAGACTGTTACATGTTCATGGTTAATCAAGTGGAGTAGGCATTTCTCCATTGCAGTTGAGCAAATTAGGGACCCCAAAACAGCACCTTGCATAGGGGCTCCCCAAAGCCATAAATTAACCTGCTGCACATACAACTGCCAACTACTGCACTGCCTCTTTTTGTTGGCCAATCTAAATGTGCCTTAATCACAATCATCATCATGTTTGCTAGGGGCGACATGGCTCAGTGGGTAGTGTGGTCATCCTGCAGCCCAAGGGTTGCTAGTTCGATCCCCAGTCGGTTGAGCTCTTGTCGAGCTGTCCCTGAGCAAGACAACTGACCTCGGAAGTGAACTTTGCACCGCCCTCTATTACCTAATGACCATGCTATTGTAAGGCATGCTAGGGAGTATGTGGACAGTGATATCTTGACACTGTTTGAGATGAATGTACCAATTAATGAATTTAAATGTATCATAAAAGAGCCTTAGGAAAAAAGAAAAAAAACAACAACATGACATATTAAGTGATCTTTGGAAGTATTGATTGTATCTTTCTTTCAGATCTATTCATACTTGGTTTTTTAAATTAGCAAAAGCCGTAATAAGTATTATTCTGCAAGGTCATTGTGTATTTTGCTGTGAAATTTTGATCTGTAAAGCTAACTACTGATTATTTCCCAATGTATGGTAGTATAATAATGGAAAGAACCTTGGATTTTTACATGGGTCAAGTACTTCACAGATTTGTCAGTCGTATCATGTAAAGACAAAAGGAATATACAGACTAAAATAAGTTGCTCAGTATGCAGTGCCATCTTTCCAATATCCCCACGCCTGTCTGTGGCAGCTGCTGCAGTCTCAGTTTGCCTGCCTGCATGGTGACAGGTTCAGGCTCTTTGGCTAACAAGCCAGTTGTGGAAAAGCACAGTTGTGGCATGAGGACCTCCCCAGTGCTGTGCCATTACCCAGCTCCCGGCAGGGCTTGGGGAGATCATCATTTTCACATAACAAACCGTAGATTATTATTTTGCAGACAGTTTCCTCAAGTGGAAAATTAGCTTCCGCCAACTGGGCGTCTTTCCGCCCCTATTCACCAGCAACAATTTACCACGCAAAGAGAAACTGCATAAATGAAACTAATCGTAGGAAAAGCGATCTCTACCTTCTGTTGGCAGAAGCCATCAACCAGCTCTGAAATGGCCTGCTTACAGCTGAGCTCCTGAGAGATAGGGAGGAGAGGCAATAAACTGTTGTTTGGGGTACAATTTACCAGTATTCGTGTCCAGTTCATTTGGATGCACAAAGGATTGTATTCATTACAGGAATGCCTTTTGTTATGCCTAGATTTAGCATCTGGCGTTGCATATAATTATCTGCACAATCTGGTCCTGTTCAGAAATATTTCTCATCAAATGTGATGGCATGCTTTACGTTTGAAACACCAAACAGTGTTTAGATGCAAACCAACCTTAATTAATGTCAACATATAAAACAAGTCTTCTTCATTAGGTGTCCTCATGAGGTTGCAATAGTTTGAAATATATTCAGTGTGGTCATATCTTGAGTCCTCTTGTTTTTGATTGTTCATAAACATGCTAAATTAACCTTGGGCTTCCGCTGAGTGATCAATTTATCAGTCAGGACATTAGACAAATCATTTCTCTTCCCAAAGTGATGGATTGCATCATGAGTTGGACAGAGATGTGTACAACCAGGGCCGGTTCTAGGCCGGCAGGTGCCCTAGGCAAAACAGGCATTTTGCCCCCACCCCATGTGTCCTACCCCTAAACTGAAGGTTGCACACATAATGTAACCAATGTACATATTCTTGTCTCTTTATTGACAATAAAAACAAAGTCACACTGAAACACTCTTCACACAGTTAAAAATAAATAAAATTTAGTACAAAAGTCCAGAGCAAGAAATGGCACAAATGCAAATCTTAAAACAAAGTAAAACGGTGAAATCAAATTAACACACATTAAACTATGAAAACTGCTACAATTATGATAAACAAAACAAAATAACATCACTGTGTTAAAAAAGAAAAAAAAAATCAAATCAAATTTCTGAAGCATTTTCATATGTAAGTTGTTTAGTTATTAAGACAATTCCCTCATGCCGTTCTAGCCACCCAGAGAGCCCACCACTCAGAGGGACAATCATCTTTATGACATTTCTGCATTGTGCATTCAGTGTTCTTCACCTAGATCTACTTGTTACTGATCCTAATATCATTTAATAATTGTTAGATTAAAAAAAAAGCTTTATAAAACGTAATAGTACTGCAGTCATTATTCTTTGTTGAATTAAGGGTATTGAATTATTAATTAGGCCTCCTCTCTAACAGCATCTACAGGTGTCTGACTGTAAAAATTTTCTCAGTGCATCCAGACCAGTATAATTTTATACATTACTTTAAATTTTATAGCAGTAACATTAAATAGCTTTAGCCTACCCTTACAATAAACAAAACAGTTGTATAAATATTGCACTGCAAATGTTATTAGAAAATTTATGTCGTATCAAACATTTATGAGTTGACATTATGACATGCATGGCTTTTTATTGCATAATATAAGTGGTACTTTAATTATTATGTTGTTTAGATATTGTTATGGTACAATAGCCTCTATCTTAGCTAGCGTTAGCTCACTGTTGATGTCAAAATGAAAAGTTAACACGCTCTCTTACCTTATCAGCCTTACAGCAGCAGGAGCAGCAGGTAAGGTTATCACAGAATATTGTAGCTTCTTTTAATAAGGTTAAATAATTGTTATTTTGCACCTGTGTTCATGATTTTTTTTCCCTCCAATATTATACATAATAAATTGCTAAGTAATTTGGATAAAAATTTTGAATAAGATGCATTCTCTTTAATTAATATTTGTTTAAACATATCTTTTAACCAAAGTGTTATTTAACATTGTTCTATTTCAGTGTTATTATTAATTTATTTTATTTTTGTTTTTCCCAGGTGTATAAAATAAGAAATGATCCAAAAACCTATATGTCCAATTATGTTAGTATTAAAGTACTATCAGTGTGTGTTTTTTTAGTTATTTGAGCTTATCCACATTTTTTCCAAACTGTGCATATAGTTAACGTCTTACACGTAACATTTGGCCTTCAAAGGTAGCATGTTTCACCATTTATATTTTCCATATTTTGAATATTAAGGGTCCAGTGTGTGGGGTATAATGACATACAGAGGAAACTCCTACCAACTGAATACAGCACAATCAGCCTACCCAAACCACTGATTACAGTGGCTGTTAAACACAACATAAACACTTCACAAAAATAATCTGATTACAGTGGTTTTCCACAAGCAGAGAGCCACTACAGAACCATGTCATTACATCACTTTAAACCCAGCATCCACTACATGTTTTACCCTCCCCTTACCCTCACCACCCTCCAGGATTATCTGAACCTCTTTAAAAGACCAAAAAGTAACTTTTCCCTAGTCTGTGGACTACACCTGTGAAGTACAACAATTCAGGTGCTGTTATGACTCAGGAGGTCACACTCCTATGGAGGCTTTGGCGCTCATCTTTGAGGAGGATCATCTCTATCTGCAGATGAAAACCATCTAGTGGCAGCAGTGACACAAGCCACTTCATAGTCAATTTGCCGTGTCCTTGGGTGAGACATTTCACCTATTTTGCCTCCGCTGTCAGCAAGATTGGTGTATAAATGTTTGGTGGTAGTCAGAGAGGCCATTAGCATGGATTAGCTGCCACATGTTTCCCAGTATAGCTACACCTTTAGCTTACCACCACCAGAATGTGAATGTAGAATAAATAAATATTCACCGTGGAATGCCCTGAAAGGTGCTGTATAAATCTGATATATTATTATTATCTTGAGGTCAATTATGAATCTGATGATTTTACTATGAACCAAATGAAAACAAACGCTTTTCATATTCCTAAAGATGAAAAAACAATAACAAACAAAATGCCAAAAGACATACAAATGGACAATTAATTTTGTCCAAACTTTGACAGGGAGCCTGCAGTCTGCTCCCCTGAGAGCGTCAGAATGAACGTCCTTGTACTTGGCTAATGGGGAGAGGGGTTCACTGTAGAATCAATTTTCATCTCGCTTTAGACACTGTACCTTCTACAACTTGTAAAGCAAATTACCACCTGATGGGTCCACACATGTCTAGCATCACTTTAAGATGGGATACTCAGATGGAGCGAGTGGTGCATCTGGTGAAATTAAACTTCCAGGTGAGAATAAAGGTTGGTCAGTAGTGTCTCGTAGTCCAGATTATAACCCCATTGTCTTAACCATAAATCTGTTGGCTGTAGAAAGACCGGCAAAGGAATTAAATCCCATCTTGACTGCACCTTATTCTTCACGTCACTGAAAAACTCTTGAAAAGTTCTGTAGTGCATCATTAAGAACAAATTTTTTCGCAACAGTTGGTAAATAAGGTTAGCTGCGTAATAGCAGGCAAATGAAAACGATATTAAGCTCATGTGCTTCCTTCGGGGCTTTGACTTCACAACTATTTTGCAGCCCAGTTTTTCTCATATCAATTAAGCAAACACTACAATGTTTCTGGATAATCAAACATGTCTGTTATAACGTTGGTTCCATATTCCTCCCCCAAGTTTCCAACAAAAGCAGTTCTTTGCTCTGGCCCAGCAAAGAGTTGGTTCCAGTGTAACGCCATTATGTCAGTGGTGGCAGTTGAATGAGAAAAAAAAAAAAAAAAATCTGTGTCTAAGTTAGGTTCTGAACCAGTAATGGAACAGGTTTGGTGGATAAGAGCACCCACTGTGAGTTGTAATGTTCTTCACCTAATCCCTGAGCCTCCCCAGCACGTGCTGTTTAACCTCCACCACCCTCTTTAATGCATTTGTAAAATCTGCTGGATGTGAAGCTCTGGCAAATATACATGGTGTTCTTTTACTCATTAATAATGAGAGCTGGTGTGTTTCTGGTGAAAAAGGACATTTTTATTTTCTCATACTTATTCTAAAATCTATAGCAGTCAACTCCTTAATCTGCTATACTGTAATGCTCCAATCAAAGTATGATTTTTCTTCCCATTACTCTAAAGGACTATATGATTAACTGACCTCTGTATAATCCATCTGTTTTTTTGTCCTTTGTGCAGTTTACAACAAATTGAATCGTACATGGTGATTGCTTTCATTGATTCTTACATTCCCTCTGTCCCACAAGTCCAACATGGATTCTGCATCACCTTATTCCCCTTCACACAGCTCACTGCTCTCTAATAATGCAACTCTTTTGCAAGAAACAAGAGGTTACTCACGTGGTCTTCTGGGATTAGACCAATTTAAGGCATTCACAGTGGCAGGGCTAACATATCATTACGTGTTAAACCTCTGGACGAGTCACACACTAATTAATTGAATCATAGCAATAGATGGGTAGAGCCAGGGGCTACATTTGGGTGGAAGTAGGCCTGGTGGATGAAAGATGGAAAAATCTCACGATGGGAGAGATGAGAAGTGGGGAACAACCACATGGGGATTGTGGCTTAAGGCAACCTCTTTTCCAGGCAGCAGATCTTCAGTGCATGTAATTAGACAGGGCGGGGTGGGGGTTTTGGCAGCATTTTTCATTAAATATATTGCTGATATGTCTTGCTGCTGATGATGTATGTGCAGGAGGAGGACAGTGCTACCAATTTAGGAGTCATTCAAGCATGCAAATGGGATCAAATTCAAAAGATGGACAAAGCTGGCATGGGATCTGAAAACTAATCTATTAATGCCATCATATATGTGCATAACTTCATCTGTTATGCTGAAAGCTGGCTGCAGGAAATGATGCCATGCCTGTAGTTCTGTAACACCCCTGATGGCGGTACAGCAGAAGGCAAGAAAATAAGGGTGGGGGATACAATGGCTGTGGTGTGGTCTAACAGTTTGATAAACGATTGTTTGGTCTTGGTGAGATTATTTCATTCTTCTTGCAAATTGGATGGTGTGTAGATATCAGGATGAATGCCACTGAGCCTCAAGCATAACGATGATGCTCAATGATGTATGGTTGGGAAGTGTGCTTGAGTAGAAGCAGGCGCAAGAAAGAGAGGAAGACAGGGATAGGAAACGAGGGTGTGGTGGAAAAGAGCAGGTGAAGCAAAGAGCGGAGAGAAAAAGATATGACACTGCTGTGATAAAAGAAAACGAAAAAGAATATATATATTTTCCATATCTGTAGACACCCAAACCGTAAGGGATGCATACAGTCACACACATGCTCGTCTCTGCACAGCGCTCTGCTTCGCGTATGGTTCATGAGGTAGAACAGGGGAAACAGCCACACTCCTCTCTGCTGCTCTCTTTTGGTCTTTTTCAATGAGCCGATGATAGATGAAAATCTCAGACTGCTAAATTGAACATTGCGCCCAGCCGACCATTCATACAACTTATGCTTCCCTGATGCTATCATTGACATCATACGGCAAAGTCTTCCACTGACAGCCTAGAATTTAAATGAAGTAGTTGGAAATTTCTAAAGCGTTGATTATAGCATACAGAATGTGAGGTTAAACCATAGCTGGATGGGAAAGTTTGAATGGGGGAAAAAACTTTAGCGTACTGCAGAAAATAATCTCGTTTTAATATTTACAGGAGATTTGCATATGGAAACCTATCTTTGTGGCACTGAGAATTAAAATAACACAATTAGGTTTTTGTGATTACTGAGGTTTATCTTAACTAGGACCTGAGTATTCACCACAAACGATACATCTCCTTTCTCTCTGTATCTCTCCTTTCCTTCCTTCGCTTCTGTATCTTTCTCGGGGTGATGTATCCAGTTCAAAGCACACACTGCACATGGATGGGGGTGACTTAATCTGCCGAGTGTGCAACAAAGGCGACCTTGAGGGGAGGTTTGATTGAGGTGTTCAAAACCCGGGTGAAAAAGAGGATTGATAGAATCAAGCAAGTGAGATTACTTCACATTCTGTACCACACCCACCCTGCCAGCTGCAGGATAGTGTTGCAAATGAAGTGCCGTCAAAAGTTTGGAGATGGGAGGGGGTTGGGTTAGAGTAGGGGCCGGTGGACGAAAACAATAAGACAGGAAATTGAGAGCAAGGGAAAGAGAAGTAAAGGTTAGAGGAGGATAGATAAAGCAGAATGAGAGGACGCTGAAGAAGTGTCATAGACAAAGGAAAGTAACTTCCAAAGAGTTCTGTAATTATATTTTTTTTGCCAAATCTTGACTTTTTTACAGCTTTTGACTAGTTCCACCAACACTCATCCTTTAATTGTATATGCAGAACGTCCAAGGATAAACAAAATGGATGCATTTCCACTGGTTGTAATGAATGGCAAACATTTTAGAGTTAAAATGTCTGAATCTGAAGAGATACATGACTGAAAACCTTGCATATTTGTTTGCTCATAGCTTCCCTCTCTCAAGAGGCCAAAATTGCTGGTGCCTTTTGATTCCTCTCGCTTGGCTTTGGAGCTATGCTAAGTGGAACACAGCTTGTTTGATACATACTCCTTGTGTTGTTACATAAATGCTCCTTTGTGTGCATTTCCTCTTTTCATCTTCTTCCGCTCTTTAAAAAATCGGAGTTGGGACGCTTTCGGCGCTACAGTCTCAGCTGCATTCATCAGTTACAAGAGCCTTGCAATTACTCCGTCTCTTCAGTCAGAAAAGTCAACCTGCTAGTACCGGTGCACAGATGAATGACTGTTGTCTCCTCTGTCGGATTATTAGCCAGGAGATATGTCTCTCCCCTCCTTTCAATATGTTCCTCTTTGTGTTTCTCGTCAGGCAAACAAAATGCTGTCACAAGGGAAGGGAAAAGGCGGCAGACTAGAGTGCAAAACCTGATGAGAGGCTTGATGATGACAAGCGTGAGGGATCTGATACAGGTGCCCCCTCCAAGGCTTTATTTCAGCTGCTGATAAGATGAAGGAGAAGTACTTTACCACTTTTTGCCCTTAGGTTGAGAAAGTTGAAAAGCTACAAAAGCTGGCTGAAGAAATGAAATCATGTTGCACAAGGATTGTCGTTTATAACTTTCAAGCAAATGTGGAGGCTTATTAAAGGAAATCAACTGACAAAACTGCATGTTTGTAATGACTAAAGCATTTCATGCTGTAATATATCATTCGGTATAAAGAAATATATTCCTGTTATATACCCACAATGATCTGTCGATACCATCTTATGGTCTATAATTGAATGGTAAGATGTGTGCTTTACCTTGTCCAATTCCCATTAGCAGTCTTTTACTCTGTGCCTGTGCTCTCTAGACCGTTAAGCGGTCAGCCAGGAGAAAGTCCAAGCTGGGTCTCCCATTAATTTTGGTTACCGTCTTGTCTGATGGCTTCACAATGTCCGTGACCAGCAGTAGAGGCCAAAGGCCTTTTTATTTAAGGAAGGAAGGTGAGAAGGAAATCAAAGCCAATTGGATGCGGAATATCTAAACTCTCTGTGAGCATGATTTTCTATCATAAAGAGATGGCCCAGGCAGCAGAGTAAAACACAGCCACTTTACCTTCTAGAAAACAAAATTAGTTTTCTCAACACCTTGTGGGAACTCATTCTTAAATTATCTTTATTTTTTATGCAAATGAGCTGCAGCATCACATACTGATACTTTTAGGAACATGCAGGATTCGAAAGGTTTTACTCATGATTTGCTTCGTTACCCTGACAAAGTTAAGCGAATTTGTCACTAAATCCTAACTAAACAGGAAGTACGAACACATGACCTACAATATAGTAGAACTGCAGCTTCATGGGCAAGCAAAGTAAAAAATTAAGAGTTTAACATCTCAATCTACATCTAATCCTGCCTCCCAAATATAGGTGGCAATAACAGCCCTCTGGCATGTAAAAATAGGCACATTTCTATTGACATTTATAATTCACATTTAGATGTACACGAGAAAAGATTAATGAAAACATAACCACAAAAATCAAGTAATGAAGCAAAGATGTATGGATACATTTCCTTGGGGTGGATTTAGTCTTTTCCGAAAACTTAAAAGAAATTTGAGGGAAACAGCTTTGCAAAAACATCTTAATTGGCAAAATGATATCAATGATGATGTCTTTTTACCTATTGCAAAAAGTAGAACATGTTGAATTAAATAACTGACCAGTTAATCTGCTCTAAATCAGTCTATGGAAATTTGTGTGAATAAAGTTTTTTTTTGTGGCCATAGATTATATTATATGTGTGTATGTTTGGACTAAAGTGTTTGGTTATCAAGTGGAATAAATATGTTTCAGCTCTCAAAGGATGCATTAGAGGCTGTGCAGGATATATGTAAACCAAAAGGCCAGTGAATGGATGATTGTATATATTTGTAAGGATTAAAAGAAGGACAAATCACTTCTTACTGGCAAATATAGCATGAGAAGGTAGTGAGCGGGAGATCAGTGGTAGATAACAAGACCACTATACAAGAAGGCCTCACAGTCTCCTGGCTGGAATTAGACACTTTGTTGACTACACAGAGCAATGCTGTCATGAAGAATTTACATGACACAATGCACACAAAAACCTGTGAGCAACTTCTTTCTGAAGGAGGTGCATAGCCTTGAAGATGATTTGAAGATGTTGTGCCCGATGTGCTTCATGCTACCCGTCACGCTCCAATCTTTCTCCTGTTCATCGCACGGCTGCAAGCCACTATATCTCTTCATTCCTTTTATCTGCTGCTCAGGAGATGAATCCCAGCAACTATCATTCCACGTGCGCTCAAATGACACTGAAACACAAAACTGACAGACATGCTGAGTTGAACATAGATTCTCCTTTCCCCATCTTCTGCTGTAGCACAGCCCTCCGCTACATTTTTCTCCTCCTCCTCCTCCTCCTCCTGCTCCCCTCTCTCCTACCCTGGAAATGTGCTGCAATTCTAGATCCTATTGTCACATCAGTTTCTGCCGTTCAAGGAAAAAAAATGAGTGAAAAAAAGAGCACAGAAAATGAGGATTTCTCTCTCCTCAAGTCGGGGCCTGTCATTTGCAATATGCTTTGACATTCCACCTCATCAGTTTCTCTATTTAACAATTTTGTGCACAGAGGACATAAAAAGCCTGCAGATTGGTGCGAATACGGTGGCAGGTGCCTATTCAAACACTGAATATAAATGATAGGGAGAGAGTGAGGCCTTCATGCACACACAATCATTATCCCTTGCCCTTAAAAGCACCTAGCCATTAATTGTCATCCAATTTTCATATTTTGCCAATCTGTTTGTGCCACTCTGCTCATTCCTCACACTAAATGCTTGTGACATGTCGCCCACAGCCATGGAAAAAGGATTGCAAGTATCCGCAGACATATGCATGCAGGGACCTTGTCTGCAAGGATCACTCGGGGAGCGGCAGCATGAATGGAAATACACAAAGAGTAGGCATGATTCATCTGACGGCTGTCTCAGTTTTTAATCTGAGGGTCATATGTGATTGCATCTTCAGTGTCTTGAGGGGCTTTAAAGAGACATGTTCGACACAGGGTCAGTGATCAGAGAATGAGTCTGTCTGTGTGATCTGGCACCGCTACTGCTAGCTTGTCAGGGAGAAAACAGGTCAGACTGAGAAGATGCGGAGATGCAAAAACATTGTCTTTTTGTCAGACATGACAGAAAGTGAAATTATTGCACAAGTGGGCCTTGAGGCATTGGCCACTAAAACAAGATGCCTTCCTTGTATATTCTAAAATACTTTTAGATTTTTGTGAAATTCCTTACACTTCACAAGAAACATACTTCTATACGGGCCAATAGTCCTAATACTAAAAGTCTCTATGGACTTTGTAATCACAGATATACCCTGGGAAATATGCTTAGATGTGCTGACTTAGTTTACTTAACATACTTTTCACTGCAATGGACTCGCACTGCCTCCTATTCAGGCTACTTTCTCTTGACTTCTTCATCCATGTCTTTAGTGACATCACACAAATGGAGACGAAGTCAGCACTGCTGAGGCAATATTGCCCATCTAATCACATAAATCCAGGCGGTTTGCTGGTGTTTCCTTATGGGAAAAAAACACATTTCCTGTTGGTGTGCCTTCTTGCCTCAACCATTTGAACAGTCAAATACACAAAAACTGTCCGTAATCACTGTGGTTTCCTCAGTAAAGTTGGACACATAGTTGATTTCAGTTGACTGCTTAGCATGCGTGAGTGGCGTATGTATAAATTACAAAAATCATCCATTAGTTACCTAAAGTAAAAGCATGATGTTAAGTAGAAGTTTCTGTGAAAAAAAAAGCCTTTTATAAGATTTCTTTAATTTTATTGTTTGTGAAATCAGGCTTTTGCTAAAGCAGTGGGGAGGTGTGTGTGTGTACGTGGGAGGGACACGGGTGGGGGTGGACTGAGTATGCTTTTTCCTTATTTTGAGCAAGAGTGTGTTTGTATCCTGCTTCATTAGGATGAATGAGCAATGTGTAGTTGCACTGTGGGTGAAGGGCCTCTTGTTAGTGATTGAGAACGAGGTGCTGGCGAGGCGGTGGGTGTCTACCAGAACATGGTTTCAGGCGGATGATACAGTGTTGTGTGTGCAACATCAAAAACAAATGCTGGTAGATGAGTTGTGGGCCGAATAATGCTGAAAAAATGTGAAAAATATCTTCAGCTTTTCTGTATCATTATTGATCATGGAGGAGAAAATGTATTAATTGTTAAACAAAACGTTGGCATATGCAAACACAGCTATATACACAACTGAAAGAAATGCAAAACCTCTTTGTTCAAATCTTTGAAGTGTCGAATTACATAGGAGAGATCTCTGCAATGTCACAGCCAAATATTCACCTGGTTTCTAATGAGCACTTGTAGACTTTGTTGCTGGCATTTTTTGAATGCAAATTACCTACTTTCAGACTCAGAGGTGTGCAGTTTAGCTTATACTGGTATTCTAAAAAAGCAGAACAGAACGTACATTTCTCAAGCTCAGTTTTATTCATTTTAGTTCACAGCTGTTTAATTCTGTTTGACGGTGAGATTCTTGCCCGCTGCATATAATTTGCAGCCTTTCACAGTTCAGTGCAAGATCTGGAGTGAGTAAAAATAGCCTAAAAAAACTGCTACTGTGTAAAATGGAGTTAAAACCTTAGTAGCGTGTTTTACTACAGCTTTATTTAACAATTATGAAAATAAAAAAATAAATAAATTAATAAATAAAAATGGTTTCATCTATAAATCTAAATTTAATTCTGGCAGAAAATCTGTAAATTTAGTTCAGGGAGAAAAAGCATCTCATGAGGCGTGGACACAAAAACTATGTAGTCAGGTTTAAATACTTTGTTAAGTTTTAACATCAGATATAAAGGTTTAGGCAGGAGTTATTATTTCTTTATTAGATGTTGGACAACGGCTAGTTTCTAGGGTTGTTGTAGCAAAACTGCCTTGTTCGTTTGAAATAGCTCAGCTACTTAAACAGATTTAACTACTTTTAATATATTTAGGCAACAAAACATATTTACTACATTTTTTTTGTCTCATATTTGATAAATTAAACTTAATTTATGCTTAACTTATGTACGTAAAAATGTACATCCATTTCTAAGAGGGTCAACGGTCACTGCCCCATCCTCTTCCTGTGTGGTTTATGTTTGTTGTTAGGCTATACCATAGACTGTATATAAAAGATCTGAGTAGCAAAAGGGAAGCTTGTTGGGCAGTTCCATCGCCATTTTGGCAGCGTCACGCCTGCTGTCGCTTCTGGAAAATACAAAAATGTAAAGTGGCATGGCTGAGAGGGGGCTGTGAGCGTGGGGGTGGATGATTGACGTCTTTCAAACTCGAAACTGCCTGTAGCTAAGAGCTAACAAAGCCAACTTGGATCTAATGTGAGCTAACCGGCTAATGAAAGTAGGCGGGCTAAAGTTAAGGCGCACTGTTAGCCGGTTAAAAACCATGTTTGCGCTGCACTCTCCCTTCTTGCCGCGGATATTGGATGCATGTCAATCAAAAGGATACGCCCCTAATTATACTGAATTTCAAGATTAAATAACATCCAAATGGATGAGTTAGAAAAAAGTTCGCCCCCCTCACAGTTGTCATGAAGGTAAACTTGACCTAGTAATCCTAAATGGATTTTGTACCATGCTTTAAACATGTTTATTTTACTCTCAGAAAAAGACATTAAATACTTTTCTGCCTTCAGTTTTAGGTGGTACTGCTTCATTTGCTATGTCTGGATACACATCCGCAAGCTCTCTGAAAATGGACTGAAATGCGCACATAATAAACGCAGAGGATGACCCAAAGGCTGTTGTATATCATTCTGAAGTGGTCCTTAGGTAAACAAACAAAGCTTACAAAACCACTTTGTTCAAAATTCCCTGTCACAGCAGTCCTGTTGTTGCTACTAGGTAGCAAATATTATCATCTAAAAAGAAGTGATTTCACAGACTTCAGTGGGTATTCACATCAGAAAAAAACAAACAAACAAACGTTAAGTATAACAGAATGTACTTTTCAAATGTAAATGACTGCACAAGTAGCAGAGTGGTGATTGCTAAGGAAAAATAATATTAGGTGTCCCATTGGAGCTTTGTAGCCTTCTTTCAGGTGCCACTCCCATATTTTTTATACATATATATATATATATATATATATATATATCTATATACATACATAATGTCTTTGATAACCA
>JBAFTA010000006.1:15463242-15480730 GCA_036919975.1 Melanotaenia parkinsoni
AGGTGTGTTGGTACAGGGATACATGGAAAACCTGCTGGATTGCGGCCCTCGTAGGACCGAATTGAGTAGCCCTGATCTAGATGGTAGAGATGATTTGGAACAACATATAGAAGCACATTTCATGCTGTATTTACTGACCATTGGACATCTGAAGTTTACCAAAAGGAAGTCCAGTTAACACTAAATATTTGTAGCACTGGCTCTTTCTGTTGATACAATGCAATAAAAAAAGGCAAATTTCAGGTATAGTCGTGTATGGTTATTAATCATGATTAATTTGAAAGCTGTGATTAATCATGATAAATTAATTTGAAATTAATTGATTAAATGATCAGATTAAAAATTTTAATCATTTGACAGCATTTGACAGAGAGAGAGAGAGAGAAAGAGAGAGAGTAGTTTTAGCAGTTTAGTAATTTAGAGTAAGTAGAGTGGTTTATAATCTAACAAGAGTTCAAAAAGTTATTCAAAACAGATATTTGAGTCATCTTATGCTCTTATACAGAGCAGTTTAACCTTGACATCCAAATTAATCGAAAATGGGTGGTGGGCGGCTTAGTAAACAAGTCCCCTCAGTCTCGCAGTTTTAGCACAAACTGAAATTTTGGAAAAGAAGAAGAAAAAAGAATGAAGACAGTAATTCCTAGCCTTGGGAGTATAATGTGGTATATTTAGCTTGTATCATTGATTTGACTGTAGACATTTTGAGTGGTTTTCATTTTGAGAGTGCTTTGAAAATTTCCCACCAACACCAACATCTTACAAATAAATTCATCACATCTACTTTTGTTGAACCCTACAGCTGTCAAACATGTCAAATAACAATAATGAATAAAATGCCAATCTGAGCTTCTCATTATTACCTGGAAATCCACAGTCAAATGGATACCCTGCAGTTACAGGTTAAAATTCATCAAGTAGGTGTCCTGCTCTGCTCCAACCCCCTGTTGGCTCACCTGTCTGTCAAATATGCAGAATGTCCTACAACTGCACCCACCTGGTTGCTAAGGGGGCATTCTCAAAAATATTTTTGTTTTTTCAATTGAACGGAAAGTCATTAATAATACATGTGAAAATTACTTTGATGCATTTTGCTGGTGCTGTTGTTTTGTATTTATTTATTTTTTTTTTTCTTTTAGCTGGGGAGAATGTATCTGTACATCGGAACCCTCAAGAAACCATATCTAACCAATCCACACTAGCAATATTAGACAGACCAGGCTCCATGTTTCCAAAAGTTATATTATGCTAGTTAACACAGTGCATTATTTTTATATACATTAATATGGTAAGCAAATGTGTTATTTTTAGATGCCTTTACACTGTGAATGCACCATGTCCACATGTACAGCATAGGCTACAGTGCAGGGATACCCAAGTCCAGCTCCCATGATCTACTATCCTGCAACTTTTAGATGTGCCCTGTCTCCAACACACCTGAGTCAAATGAATGGCTCATTATCAGGGATCTGTAGAGCTGAACGGCATGCAAAGGAGGGGAGGAGGGATCTCAGTGTGTTTGAGAAGGGAACCCGGACTTGGGTACCCCATGCCCAGTATTTTTCAATCTTGGTCCTCAGGATCCACTGCCCTGCATATCTCACCCCTCATTTCCACCAGGTGCATGTGCACCATGTTACGGCTGTGCAACAGCATCCGCCGGTCTCTGTTTTAGTCAGTGGTTTGGTGCCCACCGAGTGCGTGTCAGAAACGCATCAGAAGCAGCCCAGAAGCGTTTTCTCGCAGTGCTTTCCCAATTTTATGCGCCAAGTCTATTTTTGACAAAGCATGCACCCAGAATATGCTAACTAAGCAGTTCAGATAGGCACAGACAGGAAATCAGACGCGGGAGCAGTGTAAAAACGTCCAGAACCTTTCAAAATAAAAGCCCCAGTGCAGATTTGCACTGCTGAATCATGAAAACATTACGTGTTTAACCAATCAGGGTGTCTCTGTGTTTTTGTTTTTTATCCTGGAAGTGGAGAATCACAAGATTCTCCAAATCTCCTGTGTTTTCGTGATCTCGTGGATCCTGCAAGGCAGACTGCACTCGCAGGCGCTCCACACCTGATACGCTCCCGGTGTGGACTGACACGCCACAGAAGTCGGAACAAAACCATGGCGCATACGCACCCGGTGGAAACAGGAACACACCGGATTCAGATTAATGAACGTCCTTATCAAGTTCTTTTCAAGGCTGTTAACGAGCTATTCATTTAATCGGGTGTGCTAAAGTAGGGTTAGAAACCCTGGTGTAATCTATTGTTTTCTGCAGTGGAGGAGAATGTTAAACCTAATTTCTTGGAACATTTCCTTTCATTGCTAAAAAAAAAAAAAAAATCCACAGTAACTAAAATCAATTCTGAGAAAGCAGAGTTACGTGTTATGAATATTTTCACAGTAACAGTTAGTCATTCACAGTTCACAGAGTCATATGTTGGATTTAAAAATATCTTTAATGAGATAATTCTGTTAAAGACCTGGTGCTGTTATGTTTACTGCCGGCAGGTTTTCACATCCTAAACTAAATTAGAAACCTGCTGAAGCTAAAAGATAAAGTTGGACAGAGCAACGGAGAACTGTTTCTTTTTTGTTGCTTTTCCTACACTGTTAGATAAGTCTTTTGTAGAAGAATGTCGGTAGGTTTGGGCCTTACCAGAAGAAAAGAACCCTTAGATTTGGTCAGTAATTATGGAATTAGTAAAAAGAAGAGAGACAGAGACTAGAACAGTGGGCGGGGTAGTTGTTAAATTACTGTTATGATGTAGAAATTATCTTAAAGTTTACATATATTTTTTTTCCTCCCTGTTTTGTAATTTCTAATTTATATTCCTACTAATGCACAAACTAATACTTATTCATGCAACAAAATGATTGTGTCAGTCATGCACTTCCCATTCTATTATTACCATTACTCCACAGCTCTGGGAGTATACCAACTGTCAGATACTAGGAACTGAAGTGTTGTCTTCTTTTGCAAAAGAAATGTACTGCTTTTGAGGTAAGCCCTAACCTTGACTTCGATAAATTCGGTGTCACAAGGGCAACCATGAAAATGTATTTAAGATTGCTGCTGCTTGTTTATTAAAGAGCTACACAGCAGTGTAAATCAGTATTCATACCAGTGACTACTCCCATCTAAGCAAACTCAGAAATGTTAAAACAAGCCTATTATGCAGCTCATTGACACAGCAGGATAAATGCTGTTCTGTGAAGCTAATACATTGAAAATCAAGTCACCGGTGTAAAAAAAAAGACATTTTTATAGCCCTCAATCACATTATTTCTTTCTTGCTAAATGGTGAAAGTAGACAACTGACATTTACTGAATTGTGACACCAAATAGAAAAGACATCTTACTAACAGTATCATCAGCTATCAATGTTGTTACAAGCTTGTTGGCAAGCTGTTATGGTTGTAACCCATTGATCTAATTGTTCTCTCTCATTTTGTATGTAAATTGCCATATGCCATAGCCTGGCTGGGATTGGCTGCACTCCACCACACCTTCCTCACCTGCTCCCTGGTTCGCTGCCTTCTGGACAAATTGCTGCTGCCTCATTCCAAGGATAAAGGGCGCGGCATGTGGTTCAGTGGCAGCTGTGTTCATTTGCCAGACAACTGGTCCTTTTTGAGGCTTGTTTGTTAGCTTGATTGCGACTCTTTAGTGTTGGATTGTGTGCAACCTCTTAAGAGTTTACTGAGGTCTAGTGTTGAGGCTCTAAGGTGTTTTTGCTTGACTCTGTAAATTGTTACTAATTGACAACCGCTCAGAGATTGGGTCAGGTTCATTAGATTCCGTATGCATCCTATCACTCAGTAGTCCTTTGTTGTTTGGGTATAAGTTAATCTGTGCTACTCCCTGTTTTGTTTGGTATTCAGTGCAGGTATGTTTTGTTTCATTTGATTTAAACATTACTCCGTTATTTAGTTTGTGTGTTGAAATAGATAGTCCCTTCTATTTTGTTTGTTTCTTTGATTTGAGTAGCACCACCCTCCCATTCCTTCTGTTTCCACTTGCCACTCAGGACATTAAACTCCCTGTTACTCCACCTTACATCTGGGTCTGTTCTTTATTTTGTCATTTGTCCTCCTTCCCTAGCCAAGACGAGTCATAGTAACAAGCTAACACCGGTATTAGGCTGAGGCTTACATTTTTTTTACCATCTGAAGTTTCCAAGCAGAGCACAATTTACTCATGTGTTTTGTACTAGAGATTTTATTTACTTACTGTTTAAACTGCAAAACGAACAGTGAAAAGTTCCAGTATTCAAGTAACCATAATTTAAGTATTGTGAACACTTTCATGTTTAATGCTGTTTCTTAGAGTTATTGCATCATTTTGTCTTTAAAAACGTACCTCAAAAGTGTCATCAACAATCTGATGCTTGTCTTCTGCCCCCTGGAGAATACTTCTTGCACTACAATGAATCTGATATAAAATAAAAGGTGAAAATATGCAAATCTTTAATTTATTTATTCATTCAAATAAATTATTCATTTGAATTTATTTTACAATTTTTAAAGGGCCACAATATAAATCTGAATGCAGAAAAAATAAATATATAAATATATATACATACACATATAATCAGCCCATTATTTACTGGGATATGCTTTTAAAGGTTCATTTATCTTCATATGTTGGTATGGAAAATACTTTTTAGTGTCATGTTCAGAAGATGTAAAGCTTGTGTAGGATGGCTCTAATACTCTCTGTGGGGCTGTGGGGCGAAAGAATTGATCAGAAGTTCAGGTTAATTCAGTGGACCCCTCTTCTTAAATTTGAATGCCGTAGACAAAAATGATCCTGGTTGTCATTTGAAGAAGCGTATCTGTCTGGGAAAAAACAAAAATCCAGGAAATCTGTCTTGTTTCAGAACAGCCTCTGCAAGTGCTGAGAAAAATCTATATTTATATTGTGCAGCAAAATGGATAAAACCAGGGCTGCAATGGGTAATCTATATCCTTGTCAAGGTCAGCTTCTAAACTAATGTAGGGTTAGTGATTTTATTCTTCTATCTTCCTATTTTATTCTTGTTTTTCCAAATACAATTAGCAAAGCAATTAGGAAATATGACTAATTTGCGTAAATATCTTTTCAAGGCTCTGTATGATAGAAATCAACACAAGAACAGTTATTACAGATTAAATTCTCAATAAAATACTTTTTGCATGACATCCTACTTCCCATGTGCTTTTCCCAGGAGCCACTATGAGCTATTTCCAGTCCTGTTAATGTGTCTATTGAATCTCCTGCTGAGTGGTGCATGTGTGGATGGGTAAATGCAGACACACCTAGTTCACACCTTATTCTGTGGTGTTCCTGTGTGAAAACAGCATTTGTTTTTTATTTCAGTCGAGCAAAATGGTTTTTTTTTTTCATATCTAACTTTCTAAAGTATGTTTGATGTATTTAAAGATAACATCAAAGGACAGTAACCAACAGTTTTCTGAAATGACATCTAATGATTGTTTCTAGAAAGCCACTAGAGATATAGGCATACTATTCAAATATTCAAATAACATTAAAAATGCCAGTACCAGAATAAATTTGTGTTATTATCTTATCTGTTCTACAGTAAACTTGGAATTTAGATGGTTCTCAGTGGACCTCCGTGTAATTTAAAGCTCTATAAAGTGTATATTATGTTTCGCTCCCATTTTGAATCCACGGCTAAATCCAGCGTAGACAACGTACAGTCTCAGTGCTCATTAAAGATTATAACTGTCACATTTGGAGAAAAAACTCAAACATTAGAGCTCATTTTAAGGATTGACAATGATAGTTCAGGTGGATATTTGTCAGTGTGTTGCTTTTTTGCACAGTGGTGCAGTGGTTAGCATCATGGCCTTACAGCAAGAAGGTCGCTGGTTCGAGTCTCGGCTGAGGGGGAGGTTGACACTGGCCTTGTGGATTTTGCATGTTCTCATTGTGTATGAGTGGGTTCTTTCCAGGGACTCCAACATCCTTCCACTGTCCAAAGACATGCATGTTAGGTTAATTGGTCACTCTAAATTCTCCCTAGAAGTGAGTGTGAGTAGTTGTGTGTCTCTCTGTGTTGGCACTGCGATGGACTGGATATTTGTCCAGGGTGTACCCCGCCTCACGCCTGCTAATTGCTGGGATAAGCTCCAGCTTTTACGCAATCATGAGTTGGACTGAGCAGCATAGAAAATGAATGAATTAACAAATTAATGTTGCATGAAGTGATGGAGAGCAGAAAATCTTGATTTCATTCAAGTCAACACTTTATTCTAAAAGTTATGCCTCACTGTGTCAAACAAGTCATGTAACAGCTGAATAAAACCATTTATATTCTGTTAACCCATTGGATATAGCTTATAAAGCTTCACAAAAATATGCAAAACAAATCCACATATGCTCAACACTTTGCTCATACGAAGCTCTATTTGTGTAGAGCGTTATGTGGCTGAGTAGCTTGGCTTAATCCCTTTGCTGCATTTTTCTCTATTTTCATTCATCCTCCCTTCTCCAACTCTTATGCTGTCTCTTGTTTATGCTTCTTTCAATCTGTTTGGGTTTGTCTTTTTAACCATCTCGCCATCATCCATTTTCATCCCTGCATCACCTCAGTCATTCTACCCATGTTTCTTCCTTCCTGACACGCTCAGCTAACTCTGCTGTCTCCCACACACCATCCCACCTTCCCCGGCCCCCTGATTCTTTCCTTTTCTCTTGTTCCTTCTCTGCATTTCTTGTTCTATATCCAACCTCTACCTCTCCTTCAGTCTTTTTCATAAACTCATCTCTGTCATCCATTGTGTGTGTGTGTGTGTGTGCGTGTGTGTGCGCTCGTGTGTGGAGACTCATTGCCATGCCTAGGAGCGAGTGCAAAGTCCAGGGAGAGGGCTTTGGATAGAAGAAGCGCTCCCTGACAGAACAGGAACAGGATCGGTTGAGAAGAATTAACTCAGCAGGCCTCTCTCCATTCCCTCCCTCCTTTTCTGTCTGTCTCTCTCTTTCACTTTTTCTCCATCTGTTAGGACAATGCTTCCAGACTGTGACTCATACACAAGATGCAGGGGAAAAGACACTGGAGCTGGTACGCAATGAGAATATATTCCAGCATAGGTGCTCAAAAGTTTTTATTTTTCTTTCATCCCCCATATATTTTTTTTTTTTCCTCTATAGCCTGCAGACTCTGGAGGACAAAAACTGTCTTAAACAGAAATAGATTAGTCAGTTATTATATTCATCAATATATAATTAAAGCTAAATATAAATGCAAATTCTGCATTTTTATCTTCTTATGTGGGTATTTAGGTTTTAATTTATTTTAATTGATGTATTTTTACTTTATTTATCTTTCAATGTATGTATTTAAACAGTTATTCTTTTTTTTTTACTTTTCCTTTGTGTGTTTATTTATTTCTATGTTTCTTTGCTTGTGATGAAATTAGGTTGGCGTTTCTAAACATTGTCTAAAGCAGGAGTCTGGTTCTATAAAACTACATTAGAAACCTCTAATGGGAAATATAGCAATAAATAGATGTAGAAAGAAAGAAATGTAAACAAAAAAAGTAAACAAATTAACTTAGATATATATATAGGTAAATAAATATTAAAATGAATAAATACAACTGTAAATAAATGCATACAGTGGTGAATCAATACATAAATAAGTTTCATTATATATCTGAATTTTAATTAACTTTATTTACTGATTATATTTTTGATCCTGCAGCAGTCAGCTACAGCACATTTATTGTATAATATTTTGTCTTTAAAAGGACAAACAAACGTTCATATAAAACCCATTACACAGATCTGTCTCCCAGCAGGCAAAAACTGTAAAATATTTAAATAAATACCCACAACAAAACACACATTTCTTGTTTCCTTACTTTTCATATTCCTCAGCTGATGCAGTAAAGCAGTGAGAGGGTTAACCACAGGTGGCTGTATTGTATGATATTAATTTGTCAGGCTGTCAGTAGAAACACGCGTATGTCTGTATTTATTTCGGTGCCCTCTCAGGCTCTATTATAAGGCCAGGTTATTGCTTTTTGATTCTATTTATTCCTTTCTGCCTTTCATTTCCGCTATCTTCACAGAGAAATATTACCAGGATACACGTCCCCTTCACCGTTGTCAAAATTTGACTGATTGGTTTTTAAATAAATATATAAGTGTTAGTTTATTGCTATGGTATGATGAAATGCCATGTCTCTACAATAGAGGAAAGAAATCCTCTGTCTATCCTGCTCTGTATGGTATTGACTGTTAAGAGTGTAACTGAACTGAATGTGGGGCTGTTTGTTAGTCTTTCATCTACTGGATCACCATAGACATTAAATGGGTTAAACTAGTGGTTCTCAAACTAGGGGGCGGGTCCCCCTGGGGTGTGTGGCAACTTGAAGTGTGTGTGAGTGTGTTGGAGGGGGGTCCACACTCCAGACCACTTGGTGGCAATAATGCACCAATTTGTTTTTAGCAACTGCCAAAAAATATAAAGAATAAGAAGAAAATTTACAAAACAGAGAATGGGGTTTACTGAAGGCATGGGAGGAAGAAAAAGAAAGAGATATGGAGACACAGGTGACTGGGATGAAAGAGGGCAGATATCTTGCTACTGGTTTAACAGTAAACATGTTTCTTATTACATTTCCCTCACCTATGTGATGTTATGAGGCATGGTAAAAAAAAAACAAAAAAAAAAAACTGAGAGCCACTTGGTTAAACTGATTTCTTTAAGTGGAGTTTTTTGCATCTTATCTGCAGTAGACAGCGATCAGATAGCTCTCAATTTACTGAAATGGGGTTAAAATTGTAATTACAAGCTCAAGCCTACAAACCTACGATGGGATTAAAAATGGAGACAGGACATGCAAATTTTGACCATTGAATCCATTTAAAACCAAATTTGTTGTGCTGAATTGTTAAATGCTGTATTAGATCAGTGGTTCCCAACTTATCTTCCAAGAAGACCCTCTCCATGCAAGTACTAAAAAGCCATGGATCCCTTGCCCCACTCCGTGCGGAAACATTTCTTGGTTTTATGCTTTAAAATAGATTCTCAATATGAATAATGTATTCTGACTGAGTTCTGCAATAAAGTTAAATTAACAACATATCCTTACTTCCTCACAGTGGCTCTGAATGTTGAAAGCCTCTGTGCCACTGTGCTCTTTGGGGAACCCTCATGTGGGGTCACAGACTCCAGGTTGGGAACGACTGTATTAGATTGTTTTCTATGGGGTCGCACTTTTCAGCTGAAGAATTTTTCTGTTGTGCAAATTGTACACAGTCACTGGTAAATTCTTGCAAGTGCTACAGATGCACCAAGGCTGTTCTTCAGTTTGTTTTATAAGCTAGTGTTACTCAATTCGGTCCTACGACACCCGCAATCCAATAGGTTTTCCTCATAGAACTGAATTGAGTAGCCCTGGTTTAAGCTGTTCTATATGATGACAGTATGTTCTTACAAAGTCCCGTTTTGATAAATGTGAGCTTAGCAGCAAAGTGCAATATTACACAGACAGTAATCACAGGCTCCATTTCCATTTAATAACATAATTTCTCAGTAAGATTTACTAAAGACCATTTAACACTGGTCAGAAACCCATCACCTCTGTTTTCTAGGCAACCTCAGACTAAGTCAAAAGCAAATAATTCAACACAATTAATTAGACAAGCTTAACATGACTTGTTATAAGTTTAATGTAGTTAAGCTACCTGCACAACGTCTTCCTTCATTTTGTGTTTTTATGCTATATATGTGTTTTCTTGCAATATTTTGCAAGAAAACATAATTTAAATGTATCATCTAAAATGTCCATCAATTTATTGGAAATCTAAAAAAAAAAAAAAAAGCCTTAAGCTACACCTTGTTTTAGGAGGTGCATACTTTCATTCATATTTCACTTTAAATATACACAACAATCAAAACAATCAACAATCAAAAAGTCTTAAGCCAAACTTTCTTTCATTCATCCAAAGTGGCCTTGATCAATAGTTCTCCTGGGTTTTTGAAGGTCTTTCAAAACTTTTTGTTTGGAATTCGGCTGCTTTTTTTGCTCATTTTCAGTTCAGTTCTTGTACCTGACCGTTTTCAGAGGAATGTATTATTTGCTTGTCAAGCCACTCAAGGCCCACCTATGAATCATTCAACCAAAAAAAGGCACCTAATGTAAGTCATCAATCGGTGTTTTGTTCAAACAGATCAGACAACTTTAAATAGTATCTTTGTTATTTGCAGTCTGTTGCCAAGACACAGAATGATCTCATCTTTTAACTGCATCTATTTTTGTTTAAAAGACAAAGATAATCAAGTTTTACAGACAAAATATTATTTTTTTATACCCACATGATGATTCTCAGAGCCAAAGGCTTTACATTTCTCAGCATGGTAATAATTTGATGAAACTGGCAAGTGGAAGACAAAATGAGCATCTGCAACAAATGAACAATAGCTGAGATAGGGACAAAAAAAAGAAGCAAAAGACCTTACACATGACCTCAGAGATGCATGTTGCCAATTTACTGAAGCCTCATTAGAAATGGTCTCCATCAAAGGGTGGCTATAAGAAGCCTTAAAGGCTAAATAATTAAGATTTTTTCCTTAAATATTACTGAAAATGTTCTCATTTGCTGCGAGGGATAAAAGGAAGCTTCCCTATAAACAATCTGTCTCCTACATCAACAATGTCTTTGTCAAGTTTTTCTCCTTCAAAATAAAAGTTCTGTGCCGGAATAACTTGGGTTGCAATGTGTTGCTCTTTCCAACTTCCTGGTTTCTTATCCAATCATATGCGACCCCCCACGGTAGCCTAACAACAGGCAGTGTTTTGTATTTTATGTCAGCAAATGAGCAGCACTGTGCAGGTATGGAAGCTACTGAAAGAAGTGGAACAGAAATAATTTTAGAAAAAACCCAAAAAGCCTCTTCATCCTGCTAAAAAAGCAAACGACCAAAAACAGAATAAAACGAGCATCGATATTGGAGAATTCTCTGAAAGGTGGAGAAGTCTGAGCTGGCAAAGTTTGTCCTCGACAGGTAAGCACCGGAATTTTTCTTAAATTAACCGAAAGGTTTATCTTGATTTACAAAGATTTCAGTCTAATTTATTTCTCGGCACTCATTAAATTAATTTGTGTGACTGTATGGATGTATTAATGAAGGGAATTGGTGGCTTGTTAGTTTACAACAACAAATGTAATGATGTTTGGGCCAAGTGTTCTCTTTTGACTGCGGTTCTGATTTGAAACGCTAGGTGTCAATGCTACTTATTTCGCCTTTAAGGAGAAAAACTGGGAGAAAAGGTTGAGTTGTGCCAGTTGACATGAAAACTGCACTGAAAATCAACAGAGTCTGGCCTTATGGATGATGAATCCTTCAACATGGATGGCAGCTTAACCATCATCCTCGTATATCCTACCATCTCAGCTGGTGGGTTCAAGGAGCATTCCAGTACAGACCTGTTCTCTGCCTCTTACAGGAATGTAAGCTAATGTCAGATCAAGGAACATCCATCACTGATCAATACATCCAATTTAATTTCTATCAAGTCTGACAAAGGCTGAAATTCCAATGTGTCTGACAATAACATTTTACCAATCACTTATACCAGAATTACACATATACACCATGACTGTAGCCCTCCCCAGCTGTCATAAGGGTTTATTTTGATCAATGAAATCAAGTGTAACTCAGTAACCACTAACTTTTGAGCCCAAATGAATCCTCTCGTTATCTCGAGAAAACAAACTTTGTTATCTTGAGATGACGAGAAAATAACTCGTTATCTCGAGATAACTATTAAAAGAATAATAATCGAGCATGGCAGCTCTAAGCTTCCGTAGATATCATCTTGCCAGAGAATGAAACAAAACTAAGTCAACATCAAAAGAAGAGCTTTGGGACGCGCTTCAAGAAGTCTGGAGAAGCATTCACAGAGACCACGAACACCGTTCGTGTCTTATGTCTTATATATTTTCATTAAAGTTTGCCTGATTAAGTAAATTCCTGTGCCTATTTTCTGTTTTGTATATTTGAGCTTTACTTACTGATTGCATTGCAGGAAACATCACCATTTTATAAAGGCTAATAAGTCTGTTTACAAAAAGAAAAGAAAGAAAATGAGCCTCCTTGTTATTTCATAAGTTATAAAGTAAGTCAACCTCCCTTTAATCTTTTCCAAAAACAACCAATTAATATTATCAGATCAATAAGAAAGTAATGCCTTTTGAGGCAGAACATCTTTAAAGACTCAAGTTACAATGCTGGATGTATTTAATGCAAACACTGCATACAGGCTCCTTACAAACTGATTCCTGATGTTGGTGTAGATACTGATCATTAAAGGCTCCACTTGTCCCTCTCACTAGCTGTTACTCCTTATAAGCTTGCAGGATCTCACAAGAAAGACACCCAGCAGACAGTGCAAGAGGCGCAGAGGAGGTGGAGGAGGAAGTAAGAGATGCAGTTAATAACAACTCACAATATAATCCTGTCCCCAACTGATGCCTTTGGATAGAAGCCAGATAAGAAGGCGCAGGAGCGAAATCAGCAGGGGGAGCGAAGGAGGGGATGGACTTGTGGTTGTGTCACGCGGTGTGAGGATAGATGTGAATGCCTGGAAATACTAGTACACTGCACGAGTTAAACAGGTGGCGATAAGCAGGAAAAGAAAAGTGTGTTTTTTTTTTGTTGTTAGGGCCTAATGCTTCCACCAGCATGGGTGGTCACGCTGGATGCCTGCCTCGAATGCTGTTGTGGAGGAAGTGACATGGTCTGATAGCAACTTTGGTGTTTCTAAAGACAGCATAGGGAAATCTTGCTTTCTGTTTCTTGACCCATGTCATTTGGTAAAGAAAATGTCCAGCTAACAAGAATTTACTGACCCAAGTGAGACAGTGAGGAGACAACAGAAGAAAACCTCCATCTGCTGACTGCTTGAATTGACTTTGATTGACATTGTGGGCTTTTACTAGAGTAATAAATCCAAAGCCATGGGGAGGAATACATACTGTAAACATCAGTAAATAAACACTGAGAGACTCATCCCTGCATCCATAACCCTGTCTTTGTACATTGCTCCCTGGCAAGTAACATAATCCTCCCAGAATTTTATAAAACAGAACAACACTAACAAGCCAGAGTGTAGCCATGAGACTCAACGCCTGTTTTACCCTTCAGATTTTTAGCTATAGACAAGATTGAGTAATTGTAGACTTGATTGCACACTCGATAGTGCTATGTCAGAAGAGAGCATGCAATCATTTGTAATTTGCTTAATTTACAGATGCCAGTTCAGAGCGTGCAATTGAGACTAGCGTCATTTTGTTGAAAGGATGGGGGTCATTAAATGTGGAGTGTGCTTGTGCTCTTGTGTCTGCGTGCTCTGGTGGAAAATGATTTGTCTTGCATGTGGTTGGGCTGCAGAGCCACAAGGCATCATGCACCTAGCAACTGGGTTGAAAATCAGCTGCTCCTTAACAGTTTTAAAGACCCCGCACTGTGTTTGTGTATGAAGGGAGGCTGACTCGCTTCCCAGCTACCGTGAGGCTGATCTGCATCTGTCGCTCCGTCTGTGCGAGTCTGTGCCCATCCCTCAGATGACTAATTTTAATTGTGATGTCAGTAAAGCACAATTGATGACTTCATTCTTGGGTTGCACAGACGTAAACAGCCATAAACCACTGAGGCAACTGATAAATAAATAATAAATCAATAGATTGCAAATAAACATGTTTTTGCACACTAGAGGCCAATAAAAGAGATGGCTCAGAGAGCAAAATCAAACAAATATGTGTGTTCATTTCTGTGACTCCTTGCACATGTGTTGTTTGCTAGAAACCACTGTGGTTGTCTGCATATTTGCATTATTGACTTACATGTGAGTTTATCAATAATTATTTGCTTTAGCAGCCAAAGGCCGGGATCATAGCCAGACACTCAAAATTTTGGTTGTATATGTGATATTGTGACTTTATTCAGGTGCATGGGTTTGATTACTAACAGTGGTACTGTTTTTTCCCTTCATTCGCCATGTCTGTAGCTTCTAATTAAGTATCAAAACTTTACTTTAGAGCAGGGAAAAGGGTTGCATAAAAGCACACCGTCTGTTTCATAACACCATTTCACAGGAAACTGCTATGCAGCCATTTTTTTAAAAAAATAGTCTTATCAAGTTAATAATTTATGGATTTGCCCAGGTTCCGTGAATTCTGTCAATAAATCAGCAGGCTTATACAAATGTACTGTTGTCAGGTTTCTTTTCCACTTTTACATGTGCTCAGTGAGTCACAGAATGTATCTGTGGTTAGAGATAACAGACAAAGAGGCAGATCAGCAAGCAGACAAAAAAAAAAAAAAAAAAAAAAAAAACTAACCATTTGACATATTCTGCATTAGAAAAGGTTTTCTGACCACATTCCCTTGCAGCTATCTATAATTTTCCACAGCTGAGAGGTATCAAAGAGGTTTAATTTTATTAGACAATGGTCCAGCTATGCTGAAGGCCACATGTCCCAGCTTGGACGTTACTCCACTGGCAGCACGGTCGAGGTGAAGCGTGACACACGCATAAGCCGTGAACAATTTCACTGAATGATATCACATACCTGTATGACTTTTAACACCACGTGTGGCCAGTAAATAACTGGCACCAACTGCTTTTACAGCAGAGGTTCAAATCGTATTTGCTGCCTGGACAATTTCAAGCAATTAGATTTTAAGATGAATTCATAATCAACAGAGGCAGTGATCACCTAAAATAAATAACGGAATAAGCAAGTGCTGAGTTTGGGAATTGTTTTCTAGCGGGTTGTGTATTTCTACATGTCTAAAGTCAGTCCTGAAACCTGACCACTATAGGGACTGCACAAAATCATTCATCAATGTTTTTCATGCCTGCTTTATGCAATTCAGAGTAGTGGGGTGACTTTAGCCTGTCTAAGGCAAAAGGTGGGGTATACTGTTGTCAGTCCATCACATAACATTCATTCCTAGGGCCAATTCACCAATAAACTAAAATGTACCCAAAAAGAACCCACAGACTGACAGGAAGATATCCCCAAGATCCCTGGAAGTGGACAAAATTATGGATGTAAAGAAGACGGGAAATGAATGGAAGGCTTCATATCCGTCTTGGGTGTAGAGCATAAATGGGCTTTGAGACCCCAGCAAAAGATATGGATCACAGATTTTCTTGCTGTGAGGCAACAGAGCTAACCACCTCACCACTGCAGTCAATGCAGAAAGTTACAACTAAAATGTATTGTTGTGACAAAGGTCATTCTATCACATAAACCACAAGGTTTGTGGTAGATTTTGTTATGATTCAGTGTTACACATATGCATACAACTGAATTGAAAAGATTCCACAGATATTTTTTTTTTTGTCAAGGAAAGCACCTGAAAAGACAACATATGAAGTTTAACTACATTTTTCTTTTTTGCAAGTGGAGTCCATAAAATAAAACTGGTAGAACTTGAGCAACATTTTGTTGAAATTCAAACCATATTATTGTCTTTTTTTTCAGCCATAATTTTAAAACTACAACCATTACTCGCTAGTGAAATCTGAGCACATTGTGTTTCTTTATTCATACCGTCCTCCTCTGCTGTGGTAGATGCTGCAAAGATGCCTGTTGTAGCAACACAGTCACTTTTTGAGTCAACAGTGATTCGATGAAGCTTTGTGTACAAATCATCCCCCATAACTTTATCTACCTCCTGCACTTGAAACTCATTACAGTGCTGTTATGTACTGCTGACTTTAAGCACCTGAAGCTCTAATTTCATTATGGTGGCAGTTGTATGATTGCTGGAAAGAGTTCTCAGCTTAATGAGTGGAACTTTTTTAGAGAAAGCCATATAGTGCAATTTTTGAAAACCAATGCTCGACACTCATCTCATGGGCTACAGATGATGTGCCAGCACAGTTTGTTGAAGCAGTCAGCTGCAGGTTTCTTGGCTTAAAAATAATATAATTTTCAGACAATTATTTCTTTTCCCATTATAAAACTCTAACGTGTAGATGGATACTTGCTAATTGGCAGGGAAATTATGGCATTAACACAACAGAATTCTCATATCAGTGTGTCATTTAAGTGATGACCCTAGAAATTGTCTGCATTGGATATTGTGACCTGTGTTGGAACAAATGTTCACATGAGGTACTTTAATGATAAACATATAGTGGTATTTAGTGGCAGGGAAGACACTGCACAAGCATAGTGGTGTACCCAACCACACCGATGGAATCAGACCAAAAGTGCAATAAAAGCTTTATTGAGAGAAGAATCCAAAAATATTTAGGCTCTACAAGGTTATTCATGGCTAATGAGCTGTTTGTTTCAGTAGATGTTTGCCGCTAGCTCTTTTCAGCCATGCATCAAGAGGTCATCAGGGGATGTAACTGTGGAATTTTTTGCACATGGCTAATGAGACATGTCCCAAAACCATTAACTAACCATGTCTATTGAAAGAAAAAGGAATCAAAACATATTCTTTGAATACATTTCAACATTTTGCACCCTGGATCAAACAGAAATACTCTACATTGTTTGTTATCATTAGTTTAAAAAAAATACCAACTGTAGAGAAAGAGGCCAAAATGGCAACATAAAAGAAATGAGACAGGATTATATGAAGAAAAAAAACAAAAAAATATTGGTCAGCTCTATCTGGGTTTGATTAACTATCATTTAACAACAGCTGCTAAAAACCTCCTTCAGTAATTGATTTACAGTATAACCAAATTGTAAATAAATAATTATTGTAAGTGCTGCACACCCAGAAGAACCCCTCAAATCACAACTTTGAACATTGTCTGCGTTTGTTCACTGATCAATGTCTTCTCCTCACCATATCGGAAGTGAGCTGTCTCTGTGAAACCAATCCTTGTGCTTAAATGGCACGGGAACCACAAAGCTAAATGAGCTTGCCACCCTCAATATAGTTCTTCAAGCTCTCCCCCATTCGTTTCATCCCACCCTTTACCTTTGAACCCAAATCAATAGCTTTAAGTGTAGCACAATCAATACTTTGGGTATTACCATGAAGCCTGTAACACCAAAAATATATAAAGAGACAACAGGGGTCAGTTGGCCACTTCTAGCAGAAATAGCTGAAAATGATGGATCATGGAAACAGATTAACTGTACAGTTTATAAGCATTATTGATTTTTTTTTTTTTTGTCTCCTTCTTTGCTCTCGGTTTCATACTTCATTTTCTTTTTCGCTGTTCAGCTTCCTCCCCATGTTTTCTTTTCTTCCTTCAGTAACTCCTGTACAGCTGATTGGTATGAGGGATCATCTGGGCTTCAGCATGGATGGATGCAGAGGTCAATATCTATCCAAAGAGGATTGGAGCTCAAATGAGAGCTGGACTACCTGAAAAAGCAGCCAAGGGAAAAGATGCTGAAAGCCAAGCGAAGCATAAAGCTCTGAAACACAGGCAGTGTTGCAATTTGCAACATGCGAATACACTCATGTATTGATTATATGTATATATG
>JBAFTA010000006.1:15489316-15502077 GCA_036919975.1 Melanotaenia parkinsoni
ATATATACTGCCCGACTAAATTAGCATAGCAAAATTTCCAGCAAAGACACAGAGATCTAGCAGAATAAGAACCTATCAGATGCTAAAATATACAGTGGTAAAAATTAATGCCATTCACCTTTAGTAGACTTTAAACTTCAGTTTATGTAAAAAATGCAAAAACTTTTCTACAAGGCTGTGGCAGACGCTTCTTATCCCCACAAATCAAATGTAATGAAATGCATGTGTCAAGCCTGGAGTCAGCTTCATGAATCACAAATAAAGTATTAATACAAGATTAATTAACTTACTAATTAGAGCCTTTGCTGGCATTGAAGTGTCCTGTGAAACAACCCCTTCTTCTGTTGAGACTTAATGTGGCTTTAAAGCCGTTTCCTTCTATGGCCTTGATGTTTCCCTTACTTTATTTCTGATTCAACATCTGTGCACTTTATTCTCAAACTTCTTCAGAACGTCTGATCTTTATGAACCACATCAAATGTTGTTTATTTGAACAAGCATTTTGCAAATGCAAATGCAAATTAGAGTTCTTCTGGTCAACCACAAGACGAGTGTCAGCCGCTGCCAAGATTCTTCAAAAGTAATATCACAGAACAGTGCCAGCAAAGACCTGCCACAACAGTTTGACATTTTCTGGAAGGGATGCAGTTTTCTGTGCCTCACAGACTCATGTTTGACAGGATGTAAACCAGCCAACCGAATCGGGCCACATGGGCTCCATCTGAAAGGTCAAGAACTCCTCAAAGCCAGCTCCCAATCAGAGCTGAGATACAGCTGTCATGATTGGAGGAAATGGAGGAGTGGAATAGTATAGCCACAGGGCAACACTTGATATAGCAATGCAATTACAGAACTGAGTCAGTGAGACTGTTTAAAGCTAATCTAGCTCTCTGGACATTTCTGGGTTAACCTTTTGTGGTAGTACATCAAGAAAAGTTGTCGTCTCTGACTAGTAAACTTTGACCATTTGTCTTGTGTTTCTTCTAAAAATTGAAAACAATGAAAATCCTTGAATCCATACACATTCTAAGAAACAACTTATTCTTCTCGTTAGTTTTGACTGGTTGTGTGAATAAACTGTGAAGCTGCTCTTTCACTTTGTCTTTTCTATGGTGACAGCGTGCCACCATAACGCAACAACACAATTAAGGGTCACAATTTGGTTATTAGTGTCCATCTAAGCAAACTATTTCTCTGTGCCATCACTAATTAATGGTCATTATAAAAAAAAGATTGGATTCTGTAAATCAAAACAGCTTTGGTTTGAGTGACTTTGTTGTAATAAGCCCCCACATTTATTTCTAAAGGCATCAAATCAGCTTACAAGTCAGAGCCTGACAACAGTTTGTTGGAGTTTATCCTCTAAACAGCTTTTAGTTTTACATAGAATATAGTCCTAATGTATTTCCTGTAATCACTTTTGAGTGTGTGTCTATTCTTTTTTTTTTTTTTTTTTGTATTTAGTAGACACTAAAGAGTCAAAACCCTTTGAGGCTTATTGTTCACTGCTTTAAAATTACATACCCATAATAAAACAAGTGTATCTCTGCAACCACATAGTCTATTTAAATAATTTTGGAGTCAAAGCAAAAGGAAACATTGTGAGATTTATTAAGATGTGGAAATATGAGTATATGTGTGACTTGTGAAAAATAAATGAAGATGTCAAATAACACAATGGAAAATGTTTCAGGCTGCTTACAACAAGCAGTTTTTTTAAGATTAATGTGAAGATCACTTTTGGTTTGATGCTCCTGCAGCTCTAAACCTCTATGAAATCATAGTACAATATGTGAACATTATCTTCAAAGGATAAAAGAAGAACTACATAAGAGAAGCTTTAGTACACACGGTCCAGGTGCACAGTTCAGTCTCCATTTTGGTAGTTTGGCACAGATTGGCACCATCTGTTCTCAAAGTCCCTGAGTTGGACAACCTCAGGTTTTAAAGGGTTAAAAATATTACTGCACTTTCTTCTTTTTTGATACACAATGCATACTGGTTTAATGGGTTTCTGTATGTGTGTATATCAATTGCTGGCTTGTAAATTTGTCTGAGCTTTGCAGTAACATGATTAAAAGCTACAGTATGTTGTTGACAAAAACACACATTTTCAACTGTCCGTTTTATTGCACACTGTGTAACATGTCCTGTCGCTATCTGTCTGAAAAAAACATTTTATTTTTTTTATTTATCTTTTTTTAAGTCCATAACAGTTATAAAGTCAACTCATTAGGGACAGTAAATGTCTGTCCAATATGAGATAATGGTCTACAAAAACCATTATGCATCGTCCAGTCTCTAGATATTGCATGCACACTGTTGATCTCTCTAGCACTTTCCGGACATGTCTGAATGACATGAGGAAATTTAATGGAAAAGTGACCTATGTGTAACTGACACACAATCAGATTAACAGACTGATGAAAGAAACCATTAATGGTATGTGTCTTATGTGTGAAAAGGGCTTTAGAAAAGAAAAAAAAGGAGAAAAGGAGTGTCTTATGTGGTAAAGAAGAACTTTAAGAATATGGAGTATATTTCATAAACATAAACACTCCTTAACGCTGCATCATTACAAAAATATTAAGAGTGCAGAACTATAAAAGAAAAAAAAAATAAATAAATATAATTTAGCCTTTACTAAACCATTCACCCATGACCCTTAATTGGACAAAGTGGTACAAAAAATGAAAATCATTCATTCAGAGCCACCATGTTTTGATATGTTTGCTGTACAACTGTTCATATAAAATATTGGCTTAAATTGGCAGAAGCTTTGGGAGACAATCCTTTTTCTGTTTTCTGTCTTGCTTCAAAAAAAAAAAAAAAAAAAAAAAATCATCCATACTTGCTCATACTTATGATAGCAACCCATACCAGCACCCCTCCTCCACCATGCTGGGGCCTGTCCATCAATGAATCAGCCACCGCTCCATCTATCTGCTCAATCAACAATGTCTATTATTTTATCTGTTTGTAGGTCTGACTGAGTTTTTTTTTTTTTTTTTTTTTCCAATCTAGACTGCTGAGTGAATAAAATTTGTTTAGTTGTGTTCACTTTTTTCAGAATTATATACCTTCAATATGTCTTTGAGCAGCAACATCTTGTACTTCTGATCACTCCAAATGGGTTTGTGATTTCCTGCTTTGTAGTCACACTTAATTACTTTAAATGCTGATTACCTTTTCTTTCAAGTTTCAGTTAAACTTTTCTTTTAATTCATTTTACTTCAGATAAATGGGTAATTTAATGATAATGCATGCTTCTGAAAAATATGTTTGGCACCTGTTGAACACCACACCTATCATCATTACTAAAAGACATTTCACCTAAAAAAAGATTAAATGCAAAACATTGAGGTTTAAATGGCTTTTTGAGTAGGAAAATGTGATAAGGTCAGAATATTCACATGCCCAGTAATAGCATATGCAGTGTATTGAGAATTATTCATAATCCCAAATATGACACATTGATAAATATAGCACTCATAAGTCACTTCAGAAGCTGAACAGTGGTATCCACTGTGCAAAAGCTTAAGTTTCCCGACTTCCTCTTCCTTCTCCCTAGGGCCAAATTTGCAAAAGCGGGTCATCCCAGACTTCATCTCCTCCCCCTGGTAAGGCAGTCTTATTCATCTATCATAAAGCTTCCCAGAGGATTTCCCGGGCGATGTAAATTGGGGTTCTCAAACAGACAGAGTTTAGGAAAAATGCATCTCATAGCAAGTTACTCCTATTTGCTCTTTTCTCTCTGTTGGTCACCTGACCCCTTTTCTTGCTGTCTGCTGTTTTATCTACTTTCCAAGGTCAGACAGGCATGAGGAGATCAGTTTTGATAAAGACAGGATGTGGGAATGAGGATGGAGGGGGGGAGACATTAGGCTGGTCAAACGGTTCATTCACAAATGGTGATGATCGTATCCAAATCATCACCGTGTCACGTTTAAGTAACTTGTGTGAAACATTAAACTCTCACATCATCTGCCTGGATCACAATGCATTATGTTTATAAGAAATGGATATGTTTTGCTTGCTGTGGTTTAATCTAATTTCATTTAAACTCTTTCAAAATCAATGATAAACACTGTCCGTGAGAGAAAGAAAGAAGAAACATGGAACAGTTTACTTGAATAATGCTGAGGGACAGGAGAAAGACTTCTTCTAAAACCTGCACATACCTCCATAAAGCTCTGGGAAAAGACAGATACACCACAGAATCTAACTCTTCTTTCTCATTTGTCTCTCTGTCTCTCTCATGGCAGGGAATGGATCAGGTTTGTGAGAGCCTAAGGCCCAGGTTTCTTCGATATCCTCCCCGTGTTCTGCATTGTGATTTTAAATTGACTGATTCAGCTCTGGGCATCTGTGGGATAGAAGATTAAGTGTTGGCAGTATTTGATTAATTTCACATTAAATCATTAAGATTATTTAAAGCAACTTTAGCTGCTTTGTGCAATCACTGTCTTGTATTACGTCCTGGCTACTCTTTGAAAAAAAAGAAGGAAGGATATTTCAGTTGTTTGTTAAAACAATAGCCTCGCTTGAATTTAGTTAAGCCTGAGAGAGTCCAAAAGTAAAAACAATAAAGAAGGAGGCACCGTAGAAACATCTAATAACATAAACACACAAACACATATTTCTTTTTCTTTCTCCACTAAGGGGAATGGGATATCTATTAAATAATTCAAATGGCTGTCCTAGGATGCCAATCAGAAATACTACTGCCATAAAAGCCGTGTCTATGCTTTGTGCAGAGTGGAGGCCCCTGCAGCAAATGAAGGCATTATTCTTGTTATCCTCCGGAGGATGCAGCCGCGCTAGTATTTCTTCTTTTTCTGCTTGTCGTCGATTTATTTCTTTATTTATTCTCTGGGTGCAAGGAGGGAGAGATGTTTAGGTTTTGAAGCAGGACATATCTGCGGGGAAAAGCAACTGTCAGCCTACTTTATCCCCATTTGAATAGTGCCTCTCTGCTTGCTCCAAGGTGAAATACACTCTGTTAGAAACTGGGTTAGGAGAGAAAAACTGCAAATGCAGACTTGCAACAATACTGGGGGTATAAACATGACAAGCTCCTTTCCCAACCCCCCACCCCATCTCCCTGTAATTTGACTGTAGTAAGTTATCTATGCTGTTGAAGTATACATTATTAATCACCGCTCTGGCTTGTACTGTGGTTGAGCTATTATTGCTTCCGTTTGAGATTTTAAGCCTTTATGAAAGCACCAGTTTTCTTTTGTTACAACAGACAAAGAAACAAGAAACATCAATAAAAATAAATGTTGCCTTTAGGACCCCATAATTAAATGCAATTTTAAGATTTCATGCAATTTAGACAAGAGTTTTTTTTTTTTTTTTTTTCATAGTTTGGCATTTTGACATGGGAGTCTATGTGGATCAATTTGCTTTTAGAACAAGGGAACAGATTATGTGTTGGTAAGTGTTTTATGCTTTTATACTACATATAAATTCTGGAATAAATGCTAGCTACCAACCTGCCACCTTTTCACTTTCTGCTGTGTGTGTCAAAAAGAAAAGGAGATGCTTCATCCAGACCAAAGATGAGAAAAATAACATTCCAATGAAATTCAGAGGCAATACATATAAACAGCACACTACTTTGGGCACATTTGCATGTTATTTAAATGCATTTGAGGCTTTTAGTACTATATGTCACTTTACATCATTTAAATAATTTAACAAATGGATTAGAGTATGTATGTTTAAAGTATGGGGCAGGGTGTCATAACTTCACTTCTCATAGCGTGAAAGCCCACAAAGATGTAAACGGAAGGATACAAAGTTAAAATGCAGGCGACGATTTTAAAAAGGGTGTTGTTGAGTTTCTTTTTCTTCTATGACAACACAGAATTTGATTTATTTTTTCACAACAAATTTGTGGAAAAGGACTCCAAATTGAACTGGGTTAAACAGGAGACATCACAGCGTAAAGAGAAATAGAAAAGAGAAATAAGGAAGCAATTTCTTTCCTTAACTATTATGGAAAATCTTAATTCACTGGTAAACATAATGGATGTGTTTGCAGACGATGGCAGCAGACACAGCTGCAAGAGTGAAAGAAGATTGCAACGCTTATAAACAACCGATGATATCATGGATATGCTACCGAGAAGGAACATGTTCTCACCTTATATATCAAACTGTTGACTTTTTAGCCTATATTGTCAAATGATAGCGTTCACCTATTACCTGCCATCAGCTCAATTGTTGTCAAGCTACAAGCACAACTCCCTGATGCATTCATGGTGGCCTTTGGAGCTTTCAGCCACAACTCTATCTGCTTCAATTCCACCTGCTTTATTTCATTTTCTGTTTATATTTCTTCAGTGAACTGTGGGGCAACAGTATATTTTCCCTTTGGGGATTAATAAAGTATCATTCAGTTCAAATGAACTATATTTAGTGACTTAGGACTTCATAAGCACACACCAGGCATTGGGATTTCATTTCTTGACAAAGCATGGGGTGTAACAAATCACAAAAGAATGCAAAATGTATTTTATTTTCACAATATTATGAGACCCGAGATACATTTATCTCAGATGGTGTGAAGAAAATTGTTATATTTCTGGATGCATCAATAAGTAAGGAAAAATATGGAGTTGGAACATCTGCACAGTTCATTTTGTCATTTATTAATGAATCATTTTTTTTTTTAATTTAATGAAACCAATCAGTTCAAATAATTGTATTGTTTGATAATTGCAAAAACTATATTCTTGTTAAAGGTTAGGCTCTATTGAAGGCAGAAATAGGGACAAGTTAGCAGACAGCACTATGTTTCTCCTGACGACTCTTATTTGTTGAGTTTGCTCATGCAGTCACAACACTGTACTGTTAATCAGAGAGAAAATAGAGGAAACAGAATTGATAGTGTAAACTGTCTCCAATGGAAGTTATTATCGCATACTGTCATTTATATGCAGATGAAACAACATTGCACTGAGGGCTGTATCGATTTGTAAATTCTGGAGCTTTTTTGTAGTTTGTTTGTGCCGTAATGCTCCTCCCTATTCCCAGATTAATTATTTATATTTATATTTTTCGCTGTTTCATTACCATGCACAGCCTGTCTCAACCTTTTTGAGAGGCAAGTTAGTAAAGAAAAAAAAAGAAGAAGAAGAAGAAGCTGAAAGGCTTTTAGGAAAAATGTTTTTTCCCCCCACTTTAACTGTGCATGCAATCTTAGCTACTTTGGTGAAGCTTCCCAAAGCCCAGGGGTCCATCCTCAAACAGTTCTAATGGACAATTTAGCCACCACTCTCCTTAGGCTCCCACTGAAACTTAAAAATGGAACCAATCCCCTTACCACCAAACCCACTCCCACTTATCTATTTGGTTACCTTGACATGATGTCACTCTATCCAGGGAGCCTGTGCAGTTATGCATCTCTATGAAAGTGCATGTGTGAGGGAAGACAGGCAAGGTCATCGCTCATTGATAAGGCCCCGGTGGAGTGATCATGTTATCTCCTTTGCCTGGGGACTTCCCACAGCAACCTCTACAATTAACTATCTTCCTCTTACTATTCGCCCATTGACAACAACCCCTCCTACCCAAGTACTGTAGCAGAGGCGACCTGGGACTGGAGCAGATGCTTGGCAACCTGCCCTGCAGCACTGTTTTAGATGGTTGCTCATGCAATCCTTGGACACTGCACAGTTCCAAGTACAGAAATTCAGGATAACATATTTGTGTACTTTAATGATTGCATCCTGACAGAAGTGTTTAAAATTTTGACCAGTGAAAGACACTTATATTGACTCTTCAAATGAAAATACCTCCACTTATTGTCTGTCATTGTTGTTTGCAGTATGGGTGGTAATGATGCAAGATAGTCACAAACAGCTTTAGTTTTAGGGCTGTACAATAAGATAAATGTCTGTCTTTTATTCAGCTTTAACCTTGAGCACAGTGTAGGTGGTGAAGACAGCAGTGTAGAATTATTCTAAATGTACAATGTTCACTGGGGTGAAGAAGATCAGAGAGCTGGGAAGGTGAAAGTAGGTCAAAGTCTACTGTTTACAAGAACTGCTTTTCAAGACTAAATGTTGAGCTCCACCTTGTGTCATCAACTATTTAAGGTAAATGTACTGTAGTGAGCCAATGGGGGCTGCCACTATTACTGAAGTCAGGCTCATGCCAGTAAATGCAAGGACTCATGATACTGGTAAATTTAGGTCTAAATTGTATATTTGTGATGCAATTCTGGTTCAGTTCTGCTGTTTTGGTTTTCAAAGTCAAGGAATGGCTGGGAACAGTATTATGTTTCTGACCAACAATGACCAAACCTGACATGAGTTTCTCTTCAGGAGAGAACTTGGTTCAATTCTACTGCATCAGAGCCAGTAAAACCATAGTGATGGTTATCTCTCCATTACACAGAATAGAGCTGCTGTTGGAAAAGCAGTGCCAGCTTGTCCATAAGTTGTATTTAGAATGAGAATGGAACTAAATAACTCTGAGGGCAGTTTCTTGGTTCTTATAGCACATAAAAGATCTTTCCTGTTAACACAGCTTTACACAGGTATCACATAGACCAGGAGAGACATGGAACAAAGCTATTGGTTTTTAGGAAGCTGTCTTTGCTCCTTTTCCTGTGAAGATATGCATTGTTTGCCCTCTTGCATTTGAACTAAACCTAAAGAAAAAACAATATCCAAAGTTTACAGCTGGCTGGTAAATATCAGTACTTATGTACGTTTTGCACATTAAGTAATGTTGTACTCTGTAGTTACTTAATGTTATAAGCAGATTTTGATATAATTAAAATCACGTAATATTAAATATTCTTAATATATTTTAGGTGAGAGCTATTTTGGTACTCTAAAAAGAAATGTTTTGGATCAAAAAAAAAAAAAAGTTTGAATTAGTCTTTTTGAGTTACAGTATGACAACTTCTTATGAAATTATTTTCAACCAACACACTATATTAAGTTAGATAAATTACCATTTCCTCTATAATCAAAGGTATTTTTAATTACCACTCACTCAATAATTAGTAGCATAAACACATTTTTAAGTTTAATGCTCATATAAATTAGGTTTTATCAACTAGTTTTTCCACATTATCTAAAAGGAGTGTTATGAACTAAATTGAACACAGGTTTTTAAGTTGATTACCATTAAAAATTTAAGCTGTTGCAATTAGATTTTCCTCAGTAAATTTGAACTGTTTCATGTTTTTATTCATTTTGTTTAGTTTGCAAGAAATCAATTGGTTCAACAACAACAACAACAACAAAAAAAAAAAACAGCACAGTTTTAAAGTGCCCCACAAATTATAGGTATACAAAACTGTCCTTATTACTTTGAGAAATTAAGCAGGAAACACACTCAGTTATGCTATCACAGCAAAGTTATAGGCCTTTACATATTTAAAATCACAGTGCCTAACATGTAAATCTGTTCAATTTAAAAGCATATTCTTAAACATATTTAAACATTTTGTAACACAGTAAAGTTCTGAGCAAGTGCTCCTTAAACATTAACTTTCAATGGCCACCAATCTTCCATTAAAAAAAAAACAAAAAAACCTCTTTGAAACATTATGAAAAATGTTAACAGAATTCTTGGTCATCTATCAGTACACCGCTTTGAGGATGAAATGATGGTGTAGTATGAAAGACTGAGCCGTTCTAAGGGTAGTAAAGAAGATTTTGGAATATTCTATACTACATCTTGGACAGCTAAATACATTTTAAACAATTGTGTCCTGCTCAAAACCTGAGTCTCCAGTGAGATAACATCCAAAGACAAGACATTTGTGATGAAACTCTCCTAAGTTGTTATACATAGTTAGCCCATAACATTTGTGTTTCCTTTTCTGTCACGCCATCAGTTTTAAAGCTTCCTCAGTGGACTTTAAACTCCAAAACAACATAATCTGATGGTGATGTGCAACATGGGAAATCTTCAGAAAACACCATTCTTGAGACTCATTACTTTTGCACTGGCTTTTAGTCCATTAAGTTCAAAGAACAGCTTCTGAAAAACTTTAAATGTGTATTGAAGTTCCTTGTGATAGCTCAAATTCAGAGCATATTTTATGCCCTTCAGCAAAGCACCTTGGGATATCCTTTACCTCCAGGATTTTGGTTCCCTCAACCACAATGGTTGCTGTCTTGTGGTCAGATCCTGGGGTGGAGCGGTCACCGATAATAGCAATTTTCATCACTTCCCCAACAAGGCCTGCCTCAAACTCTTCTGTGTCCTTGAAAAGCAATAAAGAGAAAGGTTAGCATGTTACAAATAATAAATTGAATGATTACTGGTGGCCTTTTAATTATTCTTAGTGAATTCAGTTGATCAATGAAACCATTCCTTATTTCACTTATAACACTTACACACACACACACACAAACACACACGATAATAGTAAGATAACGCATGCCTGTTTTTCTTTTACTTAAACAGCAAGTTCTATGACCATATTGGCCTGCTTTAACAATTTTAACAGGGTTTTCAATTACTAAACATGAGGTTAATTTGGGGAATTATCAAGCAGGGGTGTTGGAATAAGAGCCAGCTATGGCAAAGTAAAAGGCATTTCTAACGCATATATTATGGGCCGATGCCTGCTACTTATTCATCTGCCAAGTTCACTGTGAAAAACAGATTCTAGTTTGTGTCTACCCTTGATGAAACTATGTCCATCAGCTTCAGGATGCAATAGTTAAGTTTTGCCACAAAGGTAGATTCAAGGTTTACGGTGGTTATTCTCTTAAATTCATAATTTATCTGTACATCACATGAACAGAAGAATTAAATCTTGAAGACAATAAGCTATACTCAGTGGTTAAAGTGGGATTTGACAGGTAGGGGAGCCCTAAAATTTGATGTTGCAGTGCACTAGAGAAGATTAAAGAAATGATTACAAAACTTAATTTGAATAATTTATTTATTTGATTTAGGTGATGGAGCTCCGCTCTGAGGGGCTCCGGCCCACTTTAACCCCTGGCTATACTGCATTATTTCATAGTACAACACATTAGTTAAAGAGAAACAACTCCTAAATTAGAGTGTCAACTTTCAGTGGTAAAAATGCAGGGCAATAAATTGACCCACCATTATTGACTGGTATGTTGTTCCAAGTAAAGTCACTCGCCATGGAGGCCACTTGGAACCAAAGTCTAGTCAGTAATACAAGCTGGTTAAGTATCTTGCTAAAGCAAACTCTAACAGTTGTTACAAGCAGTTTGCAGGCTTCACAAAGTTAAGGACAAATCCAGTACTTCATGACTCAATGTACTGGTTTCACTTTTATTTAGTTTAAACTTGCAGAGACTTAAAACTTACTACAGATAGATAATGCATTACAATTACTCAACAAATATATACGTAAGGGATAATGCCTGACAAAGTGTCCGTTATCATAAAATAATGGACGACACAGAGGTGAACCATCCAACACGAAGCACACATGGTATCTTTGCATGAGCAAAGTCTCACTGGGGTGACACTGACAGAATCATATAATGATATTCTACACACCTTGACATCTTAAGAAAAAATGTAATGTAGCCTTAATGACCAAAATACACATTTAAATTTTGTATCACAGTAGTAACTTAAATTTATAATACAGATACCATACCTAGCTCATCTCTATCTCTAAGCGCAGAATGGCCAAATTTCACTGCTAACGATGACTTATGTTAGCTTGTAGTAGTACAAGCTAACTTCTGCTAATTCATCAACTCTATTAGCGGGTGTAGCTTAGCATCTTTGAATCACCTATTGGTCATATTACAATAGCAAATAAAGCCCAGAATCATTGCTATAGTAGAATATATTTGTAAATAAATGACACCTTAAAAATATTCTTTGTATGGTATTTTTTTCACCCTGCAGGTCTTTAAACACAGTCTAAACTGTCTGAACTTGTCAAGGCATGTTAAGTGAGCAGAGAAGTCATGTTTCAAGAGCTAGTCCATGCAGTATAGGGCTGGAGCGCTTCCCTTGGCTCAGTCTGTTCAGCAGATCCAAAAAAAGAAAATATTTCATAATGGAACCCACCACAGAAAATGTTCGTCTTATTGAAGCAATGAAGAAGAATGAAGAAGCAGCTACAAACATTCCCCAGTGAGTTTCGTATCATCACTATTAGATTTTAGTTCTGGTTTCATCACTGGTGGCTATTATTTCTTTATCCAGCAGCTATCCACGTCTTTACAGGTATTTAATGATCAGACAATTGCTTTTAAATCACTGATCACTTTAGAATTATAATGTGTTATTTTTGTCTTTAAACATTGTAAGCCAGCAAGAGTGTTTCATGTGGAGTTTGGTGGCCTTGCTCTCCCTCAATTGATCTACTTTCCTGCGTTAATCAGAGTAAAATGTCTCCTTTCTTTATTATTTCAAGACACACACTGAGCCAATTACCTAATCATTACGGCAAGGCAGGTGGTGCACTAATACAAGATAATAACACACCTTGGGCATTCAGAGCCATCGCTCTGCTCAGGGCTTTTCAAAAACATTGCACAGCTCTGCATAAGCCTAATTGGGTTGTGGAACACAGGGAGAAATGAAGGAGATAGAAAATCATCATGAAAAGAAAAAAAAAAAATTCAAACTGTAACTTTTCTGCCTTCTTTTTTATAGACGGGGGGGGGGGGGGGGGGGGGGACGAAACCCACCACAAACATTGGAGGTACTTCGCAAACCAACGGTTTTTGACAATAAAATACCAACCCAATAGAAGGACCCTTTTCCCCATTTTGAAGCGAAAC
>JBAFTA010000006.1:15511981-15522393 GCA_036919975.1 Melanotaenia parkinsoni
TTCGAGGTCACATTCTGGACCTGGTTATTTCAAAGGGTGTTGATATTTCTTCTGTTGCGGTCACTGACTTGGCCTTGGCTGAACATTTTTGTACTTTGTTTGATTTACTGATCACTCAGAATGTCCAACCAACCTGCTCCTCGGTTAGGAGGTACATTGATGAAAGAACAAGTGCTAAGTTTGTGGAGGCCATAGCTATGTTACCAACAACCAATAGGAAATTCTGTATATTCATACATGTATTCATATATTAGTACATGTTATAGTTAATTATTTATGTTTGATTTTGAATGTTTTTTTTTCTCCATCCAATTGATTCTATGCAAAAATTTTAAATGCGACCACTTTCATTAAATGCATACATTACTAAGCTAGCATACTTAAGATTAAGCTAATATGCTGATTCTAATAAAATAATAGTGTCCATGTTAGTTATGTTAGTATAGTATGACAACACGCAAAAGTTTATTAAATCGTATTTAAAAATTTAATCAAAACTATAACTGTAAGTTATATGGTGCACCCTTTAACTACTAAATGTGGTCATTCTAATGCCATAGCCCATTATTAAAAGATTTGTAAGACCACAAGAGGCATCAGAGAGTCTTATTGTTATGGGGGCTTTTCTTATGATGTAAATTATTCTTTTTTTGTTGTTCCTGAATCCTTGTGAAATATTCAAATGACTAAGCATTTGTGAATCTGACAGCCTTGGAGAAAAAACGAACAAACAAGCAAGAAAGATAAAACACTGAAAGAACTGCCTGGAAAGTAAAGTGATTTACACTGTTTCGTGTACACATTATGTCCCGCACACCGAGATTAGGCAAAACTGCAAGTTACATGACATTGTATCAAAAGATAGTCAAGTTGGAGGGGAAATCCAGAGAGCAAGATAGAGACAAGGCAAGAGAGAGGAGAGGCAAAAAGAGGGAGAGCAAGTGGAAACTGCACACAAAGCTTTGTAAAGCATCAGGGATGAAACATCGCTTTCCTCATAAGATGATTATGTTGTTAAATGAGATATGGCAATACTCTTGTAAGCGCTTAATCCAAGGATCTCCAGCTGCCATGCAAATGTAGCACATGTCAGCAGGATGACACAAAGCCGAAGAACGAGCAACCAAAAATTCTGCTCATCCCCCATTTCACCCCTCCTCCTCCCCCTAGAATCTCTATAATTTTTCAGGGAGGCCTGTGTTTGCTGGAGCTCATTGTACCAAATCTACCTCTGCATTCAGGAACCTGTGGAAAAGCACACAGCTGGACCAAACTGCTTGACACGAAAGTATTTTTTCCATTTCTCTAAGAAAAAGGATCTCTAACAAGGAGCCAATCTTTAGGGCTTTTCTGAACTTGCTTAAAGTTGGGAGTGCTTGGATATTTGGACCAACTTCTGAGAATCACTTTCAAGTTTCTCTAAGCCTTGCTGTGCTTTCATGCAGCTCTCTGGGCATTCCCAGCTGGGATGCTAGAGGCGGGTGGACCGAATCAGAGTGGATTTCCCTGGGGAACATTAAAGTAAAATGTTTGACTTGGCCTCTTGGGATTCACGTTGATGACATCAGGACTATGGGAGATCAAGCGAGCGCCACTCCAGGCCCATTAAAGCAGATAGCGTGATCATCTACTCTAATTTGCCATCAGTCCAACTAATTGCATCTGGCTGTTGACTCCAGAGAGTAGTATAATCCTCTTGAATTGGTTAAAGTGACTGATGAGCTATGCTTGTACTGTTTAAATGGCTGATGATATAAAATCTGTTTAGCCTACTCTTCATTGTTAGCATTAATTTTAACAGAAAAAAAAAAACTGTTGAATAACTCATAATGCATTCAATGTATCTCCATTAGTTAGAGGCAGCTGCTGAAAAAATATTGCATCCAAGTAGTTGGTGTGTCATTTCAAGAGGATCAGTCCAAATACAAAACACGAGGAAGATCTAAAAATTTTCTATGACCACACTGTACATTGAGATCAAGCTTGTCAAATCACAGTTGTCGAATACATTTACTGTTCGGCCTACTGGGAGGTGCTTTTTCCATGCAACGACATGTCTTTAACTGCCCCTTTCTCTTTTCCTTCCCCTTTTCTTTTATCACTCTTTTTTTCCCTGCTCCCTTCTGCGGCTCTCAGAGCTTTGTGCTCATGTTTGAGTTCTTACTGGCTGACAGGTTGTCACAGATAATAAGTTTTAATTCCCTGTGTGGGACCAGAACTCACTTGCCTTGTAATTTCCTCATAATTTTATTCCCTTCTGAAGCCCTTGAATGTAGATTGGTGAGATGTCAGTTATAAGTGCAATAAGATGAGATTGTAATGTATTCTTCTGCACCAAGACTGGACTCTGTCAGGTTAAAGGGAATAAACGTATCAATTTATACCATAACTTGAATCTCACAGGTGGGTAATTACTTTTAATTTGACCTCATTTGTTAGGTCAAGTTAGTTGATCAGGTTGGAGAGAGAAACAAGTTAGATTGCAGAGTCTTATTTATAAGACGTGTCATCTGTACAGTGAAACATGGTGGCGCTGACTTGGGTGAGTCATGTGATCTCGCTCCAACCCCTGATCCCCATTTGTCCCAGTGGTGATGTGTCTAAACGCACCACAGCAGCTCTGATGGACACTTTGCCTTGAGCTCCTGTTCACCCCTTCCACCCCTCAATGCTACTTTCTCCCCAATCCAGAATAATGAGCCTTTCAGAAATTCAACTCAGGGCTCCCAGCCCAGTGGTGTGCTCGGCAGCCCAGATTTCTTGCCTCTTCCTTTTGCTAAAGCCTCCACTATAGCCTCATAGCTTCCAGGCCACTGAAAAAAAAATAAAAAATTACAGCTCTGTTGGCCAAGTGTTGCCGCTGTTTCAGCAGGATAAGTTGGCGAGGGGAATATTGTCTAAGTCCCCCTGAATGTAAACGAAGCAGCCTTAGCTGTCACCCTGGATGCCTGGTCTGTCTTCTGTTTTGGCTGGCTGGTTAGCCATTCTCTACCTCATAAAGGATGCAGATGTGCTGTTTGAGAGAAGTGGGGGAAAAAAAAGGGGGTGGGCATGGCTCTTATGCCCAGGTCTTTGCCATTCCAGCACTGAAGTGTCACACAAAGGTTCAGACTTTCTACTACAGCAAGAACTAAAAAAAAAATACTTGACATATTCACCTATACTGGGAGTAATGTATTGGTGGCATTTCTGTCAGACAGGTGGATTGTTTCATTGAAGACTAATGTGCATGTATTAAGCATTAGTACCTTTTTCTGTGGGCTCTTTACTTTTGAATCAAGGGTTTTCCATAGCAATTCCCTATAGAGTCCATGTGATGGATGCTCTTAATGAAGGGTGTTAATTTAAAGTCACCTGCAGGCTATAGACTTCCTATCCATACGGCTGCTTCATTGCCTATCCAGAGTTCTCTGTACACTGTCAGTGGAAAGCCCAGGGAGAAGTGGGGAGATGGAATTGGATTTGAAGCTCTGAGGCAGGTAATAAAAAGCAACACTCCCACACACCAAGGAATGTGATTTCCCCAAGTACCCCTGGCAGACATGTTGAATTTCTTGCTGTAATGTATAGGCAACCAAGCTATTCATAACATGGCGGGCCCTAGCGTTAACACTAGCGGAAGCTTGTTTTCTCATTAAAAGACTAAAGAATGTGCCCTGAACTTTAATCAAGCCATGTGTTTTGTAGTTTCACTCAGCGCATTAACCCCTCCTGAAAACCTTCATGGTTTCCATGGTAATGGCTTACTATGTTGAGCAACTATTTCACTTGGTAAATAACGTAATAGCTGATGTGTTATGAAGGCATAAGGCAGGAGGGTGCTGTAAACACCAAATCTGTCTTTATATGCATTGATTTAATGTCATCTGCCCATATCAGAGCTTTGAGAATGCAGATAGTAGACTTTATTTGCAGTGGGGATCAAAAACCTGCATCCTTTAAAATTGATTGTTTCCCTAGCTAAATACAAAATAAGTCCATTTAAGGTTGTATGTACACCTCTAAAGGAAGGAATGTATATGTACTATGCAATGAAATAAATAAACATAAATTATCACTTACTATTTTGACATAGTTTTAGCCTGTGTTAATTAATATAATATTAATAATGTATATTTTAACCACATTAGCCATGTGGGATGTAACACTAAAGATTTTCTAATTGTTAGGGAACACTGACCATAAATTTTCAGATTCAGAAAGCACACAACAGAAATTGTAGTGTTTCCTTCATGGCTACAATTTTTTGGAGTTACCAAAAGTGGCCCTGGGGTAAAAAATAAAAATGGTTGTCTGCAAGGCAGTGGTAGTTGTCTTACTTTAGGGTCTTCTCAACTAGCCATCAGACTGCATTACAGAAATGTGTTACATAGTGATTTTGACATGGACAATAAAAAAGAAAAGCCTGGACATCTCTTCTCAGTGGAAATATTACTTACTAACTTTTGAAGGCAGAACAGTTTTTAAAGCACATTTTATGCCCCTTTTTCACTAGTTGGTTTAATTTAAAGTTTTAATGAAAGATCTGTGGTGTGATAAAGTGAAAATACCACAGAAATACAGTTGATCAGATTTACAACCCTTTTCATTGCAACTGGTTTCAGGGTGGGGAGAGCAATTCAATCCACTCCTCTCAAAAGGTCCACATACAGAAATGCTGCAGTGCATTGCATTTATATTCACCTGAACATCAATAACAAGATGAAATTGGCTTATAGAGAGAAAAAAAAACTCAGTAACATACACTGTGTTGGCTTTAAACCTCTTCCTCCTCTTTTGCCTTTGACTGGAGATGTGTGTGGCTTTTTATGTAGCTAGTGAGATTACCAATTTTGATGTGGACAGGGTGAGATGGTTTAACTCCATCTTCCCATAGGTTGTTATGAGAAGCTACTCCCATTTGCCTGTTACACGATTCCATGTGTAGATGCTTGTGTTAAGATCTGTCACTCGTGTGCATTTGAGGTCAGACTTCCTTGCTGGAATACAAAACTGCTAGAGCACGGTTAGCTAATTTCTTTAAGTAAACTCCAAGTAATAGAAGTTGGTCATTTATAGGGGAAAAAGAGCAAAAGCCAGTTTCAATTTCTTTAAAACTGTGAATGTACAATGTCAATAAGCGATAGCAGAAAAAAGACACCAGTGAGTTTGCCTTTGCTGCCCTGATTAAAAACATCAGTTCAGATAATTCAAACAAAGTAAACTCTGGTTGTGTTGCCAGTCCACACAATAGAGAAGTGAAATGGGGAAAAGCTTTCGAGATGCCATGTTAAACATTGCCAGAAGCAAGTGTCAGTCCCGCCTCAGCCTGACCTTGCGGAGAGGCAGCAGATTTCAGTTTCCCCTTCAGTAGTTCCAGAGTGGTGTCCAGAGAGAGTTGGGGAGAAGGGTGTCCATGCATACGGGGCCCTCAGTAGCTGTCTATACAGCCACTAGAGCAGCAGGGATGGCCCTAGGCTGGAACTAAGCCTCATGCCTGCCTCACTGACACTGATCTGCCTCCCTTGCATCACTGCACAGCCTAAATAAAGCAACCATGGTCAACACAGAGAACAAAGGTTGAAAAAGAAGGAGGTTTACACTTTGTGTCATTTGAATGCTATTAAATCCCCCCCCCCCCGAGACATGTAGCTTTCACCTCCATACTAGCTTTTGATTTACATGAAAACATTTTTGACTTGTCAGGGATTTCTGTTGCAAAACTTTTTTTGGTGAAAGTGAAGTAGATACAATGAAGTCACCCTTTCGGCTAATACTCAACGAGACTTTTGGTGAAGAAACATCATTTGTTTATTTTAATGCGTTACTAGAGGCTGACTGACACTAATGAGGGGGACCGCATAAAAATTATGTCAATCTTGGCACTGTAATGGTTCAATGAATATCGCATTAGTGTTCAAAATATTTCAGGTCTCAAAGTTTGCCTAACATGCTTCAGCCTATATGAGACGGCCAGAAACAATTTAAAATGCCGATCCAGTATTCAAAATAGTTTAAAACTGAGAGCACACACTGTGAAGCAGATAACCTGCAGTACAGGCAGGGAATGTCTCAATCCCTCTGTTGAGCCTCCACCTCAAAGATGCATTAGAAGGATTGCTGAATGGATATTCTTTTTTCTCTCCAAATATCCAAAGTCAGCAAAAGAAGAATTGAAAACAGATGACCATCACTCAATCAAAGGAAATACTCATAGGATGCAAGCACAGCAGAATGTTATGTAGTGCAGAAATGCTGGATATTGCAGAGAAGATTAATGAGCAATTTACAGTGTAATTATTTACAACCCTGGTCATTAAAGAGGTGGGATTTACTGGTAAATAGTGCTGGATAGAACTGTTTTGGAACCCTTTGTATTATCGGGTATGTGGCTGTATTTGTAGTAAACCACTTTGGGGCATTTTTATATGAGAACTGTTCAACTGCCTCGAAGCAAAACCAACTTTTTGCCATTAAGAGAAAAAGACCAAAGATAGAGTGGGGAAATAAAGGATGGACTGCCATCACTCTCAGAACATGTAATAACTAGGAGGCAACTAGGGGTCAAGTGCCTTCACTCTGTCCACAGCTGAGACTATATGATACAAAAGACAGGCAGTGAGTCATTTATTTTATATCACTTGACTTTATTGCAAAATAGTGGTGTTCACTGCTCGGGCTATGACATGTCATTCCTTGGAGGTCAGACCTCCCCAGAGTTATTGGCCTTGAAAAATGCAATGAGATAACAAGGGAAATTTATGTGGTTGTTGTGCAGTCATCCCATATAGAAATATGTGCAGTAATTTGTGCATTTTAAAGGAGCTGAATTTTATCCTATGTTTCCTAAAAGTTTCCAATACCGTATTGGTAAAACATATGTTTACCTCAACCAAGGCTGATGTCATGTACCTGTATTAGGTGGTGTTTGTCTGTTTATTAGCAACAAAACTCAAAAAGTTAGGGACAGAATTTGATTAAGATTTTCAGCACATAAGCAACAAGTCATTAGATTTTGGAGGCAATCCAGATCACTGCCTGGATCCAGGATTTTTTTAAAGGATTATTTACTATGGGGAGATAGGGATAATTTTGCTATTATAGCATCCAACTTATCTCATTCCCACAATCAATGGGAAAATAAACAATGGCTTGGTGGAGGTCTCGGCTCTCTGAATGCGTCTAGTTTCTAAATGAAATAAAGACTTAAACTGAATGAAATGATGAATAATTAATTAATAATTAAGAAAAACAAAAAAAAAAAACTATCTCTAATAGTGATACTCTGTAGAGCTTCCCTTAATCTGTGGTTCACTCAATGAACATTTCAACATTTTGCCCTAGTATTTTGCAGTTTACATTTTCCCTTACAGTCTCCTTTTTATTTTTTCAGCTGCTTACCAGCGTAAATATGATACAGTGTTATAAATATAATTAGTAGTTGTAAATATGATCCATAGTTATCAGGTAACAGACATCTGCTTCTGCTGTACCGCTGTATCTCATGGCTTGTTATCTGTTTGAGTTGTGGTATCAGTCGTAGTTGAAGAAAAACTGGAAACTTCTAGATTGCAGGACTAAATGAAGTTGTGGTTTGTCAGGTTCCTCTGTGTCCAGGGTTGGTCTGATGGTTCAGGGTTGGCTTAATGTTTTAGAAGCTGACAGGGGGAGCAGCTCGTTTACACCCCAGCAGGTAATTCAGCATTTCTCTCTGTTTTTCGCCGCCAGCCTGAACTGTGGTCCGGCATCTTATTTTTGTTGTTGTTCTGTTGTTGGTTTCATTTTTACCTGCCACCCCCGTTACCTCCATTAGCATCTGTGTTCAATAAATTGACTCAAAGGAGAAGAGTGGAGAAAATAAACATGGGTCTTTGGGAAGTTGTGCTCTGTCCACAGACTTTATCCCATTCAGCTCTCTTCTTCTTATCACTCAGAAAACAGCGAAGACTGACGATGCTGTTTTTTTTTGTCTCCTTTTGACTGGAAACTGAGACCAAGAGCAGCTCAGTGCAGCATTGTGTCTGTGTATTCTCAGTTTAAGAAGAAAAGCTTGGCACAAACAAGTAGCATTTGCCTTCGCCTCCATGTATTCTAGTCTAGAGAGCAACCCTCATATGAAATCATTATATGCAAAACATTGGCAACCTCAGAAACGTAGTAAATTTTTACGATTTATAAAGTAATTAAGAATTTTCATGCGTCAGAAACAATTAATTTTAGTAGAACAGGGCAATACCTACATGTTAAGGCCAAAAATGTGTGAATAGCTGGGGTTCCTTTTAAATCTAAACAACAAATTAACGTTCTGGGTCATAAAACAATTGATAAAGCTTTTGAGTATGAAAGCTACACCTTCCAATAGATATTCAGATAGAATATTGTGCTGAGAAGAATGAGCGTTCCCTACATATAATTTGATAAAAGTGACAAGCCATACAAATCGAATGCAGAGAGAAAGTTAATAATTCAAGCCGACAGAACCTTTCATGAGACAGAGAGGGAGAAAATAGAGGAATAAGAAATGCAACCCTGCTGTGTGCTCAGTTCCCTCATCTTAACAGGACTCATGATATCTGGGAAATCTGGGACACTGTGTTCTATATGTTTAGAATTCCTGCATGTGTACTTTTACAAAATATCTTTTCTTCACTAGTCAGTGGAGAGAAATCTTCAGTGCTGAAGTTTATCTTCACAATTTCGTTGCAACTGTTATCAGCTGAAATTGCTTCATGAAATACATGAGGTCGAGAGGCAATTGCCCTTTAACTGTTGAGTATGTTTTCAACAAAATATAGCAAGCCATTTGAATTTGCATCCCTGTGAAGATCCCATTGATGTGTTGCCAATCAGTGTCCACAGGGGTTAATAACCCAATCTTCTGCAGTAGTTTTCTTCTAAGTGATTCAGTAGAGGTGGGGTGACCTTAGCCATCTCCTTCAGGAGCACAACTTGTTTATTGTTTTTCTCCTTCCTTCTCCGTGCCCTCGATTCATGCTTGTTTTTGATTTGCTCAGCCTCTAGTATGCTTTATGAAGATGCCCTTTCCATGCAACGCCTTGGGTGCTGGTGCTGGTATGGGACTTCTGTGGTGCCTGCATCAAGGGTCAGGAAAACCCTGTGGCTGTGATTGTCCCCTACCCTGTGATACCAAAGCATCCAGAGATTATTTTGGATTTTCCTCTTATACTTTCTCCTTCTATCACATTCACTCCCCTCACGACCGTAAAATGTTGGTGAGCCAAAGCTTGTGCATACATGTTGTATCCATAACCCACTAGGACAAGCTGCTGGGGAGGCCCGTGTTCACACTCAGACACATGGACACACGCATGCCTGACTGTTTTCTCGCCAAGCAGGATTTGTAGTATTTTCCCCCAAGAATCTCATGGCATTGGCTCGATAAGCCCCATCCTGCCAGATTCTAGCTGCCTGGCACTGAAATCCATGTGAAGCCTCTGAGATCTTCTCCATCATTATTCATGAACATCATTATTTTGCAACTGTCTGCATTCTTTCAATGAATTTCCCAGCACCAAAGTGTAGGCGGCCTCTAGAATCTGCATAGCACTCTTTTGGTTTTCATTCCAATAAATTATGTGTGAACCATCCGAAGACATGCAGCTGACAGGCATTTGGCTCAATCTTTCAAACACTTAATCGTACCCCCTCCTCCTTCCCCACCCTGTAATTGGTTTAATGTACAGTGAAATAAGGTTGGCTGTTTTCTTTTTAACTTAAACTGTGGACAGATACTGCCTTTCTTGCCAAATGGCTGTCAGGTTCAGTTAGCAGCTTAGGTAGAATGAACAAAAAGGATCCTTTAAGCTTAAAATCCAATCTGAAGTGGGTTGGTAGTATTCTTTAATAACTAAATGATGCATGAACTCCAACAGTGGCATAAGTCAATAGCAGAGATAAAAGAAAGGGTGATGTACAGTATGTCTCTCACAGTGTAAATCTTGCATATAATGTTTAATGAATGCTGAGAACACACCTTGAGCAAACATTTATTCTTTAAAACTCAAAAATGATATTTCTTTTTCAGCTGCAGTGAGTTTCTGCTTCCAATCTGAAAAAAAAGGAAAAAGATTCATGTTGTTGGGGAGCTGGAAACTGTTAGTTGAAAAGTTGACCTTGCATATCTTGCTAATGAAGCAAAGCCTGCATCAGTGAAGAGAATAGACAGCGTGTCAACATGAGGCACCTGAATCTTCTATTATGCACGATCGTTATGCACAATATGCCAAGGCTATCTCCATCATTATCACCAGGATATTCCAAAAGGCAAAATACCCAGTGAAATAAAGCATTATAGTCATTAAGAGCTGTATTTAAATTGCAAAATTTTAATGGTCTTGCATTCTCACTTACTTACACTAATTACAAGTATTTTCCTAACACTGTATGGGATAAGGTTTGTGCCACTGGGGAGC
>JBAFTA010000006.1:15551129-15562189 GCA_036919975.1 Melanotaenia parkinsoni
TGTGTGTGTGTGTGTGTGTGTGTGTGCCCACTTTCTTGTGTGCAAGAAGAAGCATGGGGACAGGGGATATAATGGTGACAGAGAGAGCTAAACTCAAACTCTCGCTGTCATGCCACAGGCAACTGGCCGAATATTTTTTACCCCCTTCTCGCTGGTTCAGCAGAAAAAGTGCACAAACCAGCATCAATTGATTCATCCATGATATCAGGAGGAGGAGAAGGGCCTATCTCTGTACAGCAAGCCTCCTCCCTCCCTTGCTTTCATTCTACCTGCTTCCTCGCAGCACTGTCACACATAATGAGGCCTGAGCTGGAGACGGAGCGAACCGGAGCAGCCGAGACAGCCACTGCAGCGCAAACAACAGCTGCCAAGGCACAGCGAACCACAATGGAAATGGTACATATTTTAGCATAATGCCCCTCCGCTTCCCCTCGCTGTCCCTTGTGTTTCACACTGCAAAAGAGCTCTGCATTATTCAATGATGTGTCTACCGAGCCAGTGGTCCCACACGGCCTGCAAGGTCACAGATTCAAACGATGTCACATGTGTCCCGACTAATGGTTCCCCACAGGGAGAGCTTTTAGGAATGTCGGAGAGTTATTTTCTAGCACAGGTACCATCAGATTCATTCCAAAGCAGATTCATTGTCTTTAAAATGTAGATGCGAATATCACATGTGCTCTGCATCAAGTAGTCATTACTTGGACAAAAGTAAATTATTCCATTTAACATTTTAACATCAGCTGGACATCCATAGTCTACATTTAGTTTGTGCAACACACTGTAAATATATAAAAAAAAAATTCTCTCCAATATGTGAATACACTTAAATGCTTGCATGAATTTTGCAGGAGAAGACGGGATAAAAAAAACGAATCGCTCTCCAGGAAGCGTGTTTACCTTCAGCTGCCTGTTTAATAATTTCCCTTTTTAATTTCACATATAACCAGCTCAGTTGGTAGAAGTTCAGGAAGTCAGGGCTATCAACCAAAGCCACCTAAAAAGGTGTGCAAACAGATAAGCAGTCTCAAGACTCTGTTAGTCCAAGGAAATACACCACAACCTCTCAATTTTATGCACCAAAAACTATAAAATTTGTTAATTTTTTTTTCTCCTTACATTAAGGCACCTCAGGGCTTAGAAGTGAAGGACGGTGGCAGCTATTCCTCCAGCTATTCTACTTGCCCTCCTTCCCCCACTTTAGCCAGCGAGCTCCAAATACATTTTAAGAGGTTCATTTTAGTGACAAGTGTTATCGTGTCAACCTAAGATGAGTAGGGAGATTGTAAAAGTGAAGTAATTACGAGAAACACGTGATTAGAATGTCATTTGGCTGACAGGGGCTAATTAGAGACGTCCCTTCTTGTCATCCTTGCTCCGATGACAGTCCATAATGGCAGGGGACCAAAACCCTGTTGTGAACTATGCCTACATTGGAACGCACAGATGAGATGGCCCTCTTACTAATTTGTGTCACTTCACTCATATTAAGTTTTTAACAGACCTTATATTAAGCTCCCTTCCCACAACGGATCGCCTTTCTCATGACCTCCACTCCTTTTGTCAGACTTGCTTCAATGAGCATTGAATCTGCGGCTCAGCCACGGCAGTGACAAAGTCACTTTGTGTGCCTGCCAAAGAGCGCCGCAACTTTTGTTCTTGTGATGTCTGAGTTCTGACAAACCACACGATGCAGTGATGAGTAACATAGCGCAGTCAGAAGCACAGCAAGAGTTTAGCTTTTCTAATGTGGAAACAAAAACAACATATTAAAAATTCAACTTTGCTGAAGACCAAAGGAAACAATACCAAATCAGTGTTTTAAGAAAAATGATAGTTGCCTTCCCCAGTCAGTGGAGTTTTATTCATATTTTTATATATGTATATATATATTTATATGTTTTTGTTTTTTTGGGGGGGTGGGGGCAGTTTACCACAGAGAAAAAGAGAAAAAAAAAAAAAAAAAAAAACTGTTCAAGGTACTTTTTTTTAGGATTTTCTTTGTTTGTTTGTTTGTATGGTTGTTTTTTTTAGGTGTAAAAAAAAAACTGACGTTGTTATTACCTTATGCTGTGTATTAACCTAATGGGTTTGTGTGGTACTAACCCATTTTTTTTGTCCTAAGGTTACCATGTTTTGAGTAGTACAGCATAAAAAACTGAAAGGCAAACATAGTGGAACTTTTTTTATTAAGTGAAAAGCATTTAAAACGAGGATAGCGGGGCTTGGGGCTCCTTGCTGAGCATAATTTAGCTCACTTTACAAAGAAAACCAGTGGCGGAGTATATGCAAAGCAGTGCCTGATAAACTAGAAAATAACTTCAGATGAAGAAAGCCGTGGTGTATGAAGGCCAATGGAGCTTATTTCATTATATCAGCCAAAGTGTTGGTTACCACCTCCTGAATCCTGCAACCAAGGTGAAGGTGCTGCCTGCTACCACTTAGTTATAGCTGCTAGCAAACTGCTTCGTAGAATAAATCTTCACTTTGTGTACAGAATTACTGGAACCCTACCTAAACAACTGATATATATATATGTAATAATTCAAAGCCCACACTCAAAGTAATAACGTTGTTACATAACTGTCTGTCATTGTTCAAAGATGGTAGTAAAATTACTCAAAGGAAAAAAAAGAAAGAAAAAAAATCAGGTGCTAGTTGAAAACTGATTTTAGTTATTGGAAATTATGCACAGTGGTCTTTACCCATATGAAATGCATAAACAATTATTTTAAATATTCAGCATTCTTTTAAAAATATTACTTATAATCCTGAACTTTTACTATTTTGTTCAACTTTTGTAGTTGTTGTGATGGAGGCCCCACGCTGACACAAGAGGGCATGGAAAATGAATTAATCAGCTACATAAATGGAAAAGCACACCTCCCTAAGCTTATGGCAGCATAAATAAATAAAACATAAAAATAAAAGAACAGCAATACAACAGCTTTTGTTCAACAAAGCATAGTTTTATATTTTACATCGGTCTTTGGAATTACTGACATGACACTTGCAGTACAGCGTCCCAACCATTTATGAAAACAAATTATTGGTTAAGCATCAGTCTTAATGCAATCAGATAACAAACATAGTATTTCACTAATGAGGCTTCCTGTCAAAAAGAGTTACAATGCATTAGAGCAGGCGTTCTGTTTGTTAATGCCAGGAATTTTTTTTATTTAGGAGTCATCCGTATGGTCGTGTTAGATGACAGCAGCATCTGTTACCGGTTTCGGTGAGGCACCGCGCATCGCAGAACAGTAACAACCCAGAAGAGGCACAAAGGAGTCAGTGAACTATTGCACGCCCAACAGACAAACAATTAATTACAGCCGCTGTGGTATGATGTGTGAATGAAATAAATTTCCCATCAAATTATCTTGGGAGATTTCAGGCAACTGAACTGCAGAGAGGAGTGCTGGGCGTCACCGGGCAAGGGGAGGAAGTTGATGCATTGATTAACTGCACCAATGATGGCATTTAAAAGAGACTACACATGTTTAAAAGTCAGATGTCACTTTCATTATTGCTATTGGTATTATTTCTTCTTTAATTATCTACAATAACAGCATACATAATCTATTTTTTGTCCTAAAATGAGTGCAGAACAGAGGTTGCTTATACATATGGACCTTTACACGATTGTCAGTCTTACAGTTTCCCACCGCCCCACAGAGCTTTAGCTTCTTTACTTTTATACTAAGTCCCACTTTTTTTGTTTTGGTACGCACAGTTGCTTTCATAGTGCTGTTTTCTGCCACAGCAGGCAGCTGTTTTCTGCAAAGAAAACCCACTAAAAACTGTAAAATCCCACTGAGCACCACCTGTTGAGCACTGAATGACAAAAAAAATAGTGACTAGTTTGCGAGTTCAGTTTGTCAGTTATTTCTTCAGCATCTAAGGAGATAAGACTTTATTTCCTGTAAGATTCAGTGGAAATCAATGCCAGATTGGAACGGTGGGGGGATATGAGTTTTAATTTGCCAAGATGCAAATATAAAGGTATTCCTGAAGCAAAACTACCCTGCACCTGCGGCTGTGGGAAAGAGAGTAAATCTGAATCCTTTATGTGATGCAAACTTTTAGATTGTATTCCCTCCCTAACGCTACACCCTCCTTCTCATTTCACATACTGGTCAAAACACATTCACACACCTGTACAAGAACATTATTTTTCTCCCCAAATGAATTTGATTATAAATTGTTGCAATGAGAGTTGAATACCTAGAAAACTTTCTCTTTTTTTTTCTTTGTTTTTTTTTTTTTTTTTTTTCTTGATTATTATAAAAACAGAACTTTAAGGTAATGACTACAGGAGCATTGTGGGAATTTGCCAATATTGTACTCAAGCACAGATTCAATAAAATGCATGCACTACATTAAATAAAGCAACAGAATGGAAACCAGTGTCCTAGCAAAATGCTTTCGCTTTGAGATTCAGTATATCATCTTATGTCAAGTATCAGGGCTGTTGTCTGCTCACTTTCATTTAAAACACATTTGGATATCTGAAAATTACATTAACCAAAGTAAAAATGAGTATATTGCTAAAACCTAAAGGGATATTTGGATACTGTTGGAGTCATAGTAATGGGAAAACTTGTGAGATTTATTAAGATGAGTACATATCCAGTGTTACTGGTGAAACATAAATGATGATGGCACATAAATTAAAAAGGCTTGACCAAAAAATAAATAAATGATTAGAAAAAAAAAAAAAAAGACGTTCAAAATGAAAATGGATGGCTCTTTGGACTGATGCAGCTCTAGCTTTTAGTCTGCTATCAAATCTTGTACAATAATGTGAATATCACCTCTGCAAAGATTAACGCAGATGAAGTGAAGCAGTAGAAAATTAGGCATATTTTATTAAAGACAATTCAGACAAGGTCTCCAAATTGACCGTTTTGGCACAGTTTGGCCCCATCTGTTCTCAAAGACCCCCAGTTGAGGGATCTCGGGTTTTAAAAGGCTAAATTAATCTTTTTATAGACTACAGCCATGTAATTAATAAATCTGCCAGTGAAACACAGCTCCATATAACTATTTACTATGTTATTATTTGCTTGATTACGGGACCCTCTGTCAACACTCACCACTGCAGCTTTTCTGGAATACTGGCCTTCCCTTCACTCTCACCAACAAACACATTTCTGTTGATCTATAAATCTCTAATTGGAAAAACAATGTTGTGTCTTCGTTCATTACTCAATTTCCATAATAACGTCTTTACTCTTGGCTCGAGTAGCTTCATTAAACTGCTTATCCTAAAAGCCCACAGCACCTTCGATCATCCATCATTTCAGTTTTCAGCAGATTAAATCACTTGCAGCAAAAAATTAAACTTGACTTATTTTATACCACTCTCATCTTTAAAAAAAAATGGGGAAAAGAAACTGCATATAACAATTTTTGTTTTAGCTATAGATTTTATTTTCCTGTTTTACGTTGTATGTATGTATTGTTTGATTTCCTTGTTTTTTGTCTTCTTTTGCTGCCTTTTGCCAGGTCATCATAGTAAATACAAATTTGTTCCTAATGGACTTCAAATGTTAAATAAAGATTGCGACAATTGCCATGAAGAGATCTATTGTTTTAAATAATGCAAATATTGTCAGAAATGGCATTAATCTAAGGCTCTTCTACACCAAATGAACACGAGGAACCAATGATCAGGCCTCCTGCAAGAGTACGAAGCATAGAGTAGTAAAAAAGAAAAGAAAACCAAACACTGTCTTTTTTGTTTGTGAATCTGTCCCATAGATACAGAAGCAGGGATGCATTTTGCACACTGCTATAAATATAGCAAAAAAAGTCCCGTTTAGGGTTAAAGGGTGACTTGTATGTCTTTCAAGATGAATATGGATGGCTCTTTGGACTATATATATATATATATACAAGCCTATATATTGTTCTGTGTTGGAGAAGCTGGGATGACTGGCAGTGAGAGGGTTAGTGTTGTGTTCACTGACAGAAAATAAAGAAAAACAGGATTGTAGCTCCCAAGACATGTTTTTCTTTGTGCCTTTAAAGTCACTGATACACATCAGTGGCAATTTTCTACAAATACAAATTGCACTGTCACAGGTGCTCAGTTGTTTAGCTCTGATAATACTGTCATTCTTGTTGCTTGGACAACTGTTGCAGCAGAAAAGGAAGCTAGGATGCAAAAGGTTATCTTCATCTTTTATCATTTCTAGCTTGTTTCTGCTATTCTGCCCTGTTGCTTTAGCAGCTGCTCTGCTTGGCATGAAGACAGGGAAAAACACCATAAATAAATAAGATATAATGTGCTAATTAGTTAATTAACATGCTATCATCCTGTGCATTGCTGTAAGCCTATTTATTTCTTAAGGTGCTGATGGTGTTAATTATACAGTAAGAAATGTACATAGTAAAAGGTGAAGTGTAAAATGAGTCTGTTTGGGTATTTACATGCCTAACAGGTGCTTTCATAATGATGCCATTAGTTTAATTCAACACCACTACCTCACTTACATTCATTAAAAATCAACGGGGGGAAAAAAATGCAGGTTTTAGTTGTGACATTGATTCATTTCAAGGACCTGTTCACAGCTAGCTGAGGAGCAGTAGATTTGAGGGACAGTTGTTTGTCAGATCAGCCTTCATGTTTAGCAGTTAAGTTCTGCTGATGCTGTCAGCGTAACAGGAGCAAAAGAATCCACTGACCCACTGTGTGTGTTTTAATGCATTTTGCTGTGTTGAGTGTGGTATTTTACTGAATTAAATTTTTGATTTAATTGAACTGATATGGATTCAATTACATTTTTATTCAGATTTTAAATACATATCATTAACACAGACAGCTGAAATCCTCTAGATTTAATCGTTTAATGCTTTAATGTTTAACCAAATTAGTTGATTCAAGTTTCAGAGTATTCCTTCTTTTTTGATAATATTTTACAGCTTTGTTTAACCATTAGCATCACTGCTAATGGTTTCAACAACATATAACTTACAGGTGTGTTCTCAGATATCTAAATCTGATATTCCAAGACAAGGGAATGAAGAAACAAACATTTGTAATATTAATCCAGACGCTCATTTGCAGACCCAAATCCAAGCTAAGTCTGATCTTCTACCAGAGCTTCCAGACTGCATCTGCTTCTATTGGCTGAAGATGGCAAACCATGCCTCCGTCCAGGCACGACGCCACTGCAGACCGATATATTGAGCTGATGGCTCACAAAGAGTTACAGACCGATTTCTAGGAGATTAGCGGTGACTACAAATGCAAATCACAGATCAACACAACCTTGACATGGCCCGTTTAAGGCGGTAGCAAAAACCTCTGATTGAGATTTAAATTTAGATGATGACCGACATTCAGATTTGATCAAAAACAAAGTATGCTGTGAGAAAAACACAGAATCCAAGTTGTCTTTTTTTTTTTTTTTTTTGCCTCCTTCTCAAATGCAGCCAAGCAAAAAGAGAAGTGGGTGTTTTCTCCTGCAGACAGGCCCCTCAGAGGCTCATGTCCCCGAGGGTTATTCTAAGTGGCGTTTTGAGACGAGATGCATTTGGATTTATCCCCTGGGAAAAAGTAGCTGGCAGCCTAGAGGACCAACCATGTAGCACACTCCCTGGAGCTAAGGGAGAAAATGCAAGAGCTGTGCAAAAGATAGAAATTGATAAACTTAGAATCCACGTGGAGCATATTTACCAGAGCTGCTAAAAATAAGAAAAGACAAGTTGTCATCTTTCACTTGGAAGTGACACAATTTATGGGGGAAAGATGTGAATGTTGGTCCTGCTAAATTTAATAGGCTTTGGTTTAGAACCAGTTTATTTGTAAGTGTGTTTAAATAACATCTTTAGGCCTACTTTTGTCAGTAGGACCAGGACAGCCTCATCTTGTCATTAGAGAATCAATCAAATTCACTCTGCAGTTATGACTGACCTACACTACTGAGAAACTTTCCCATTTAATCCACTGGGAAATTTTCCCAAAAATATATGACCAGTAGTTGTAACCCTTCCACTCTTGCAGCTACCATGGCTTAAACTTTTCCAGGCATCTGCATTGCACAGATCAGAGGATCAGTTTTTATATATCTGTTGATTTTTGCTATATAATTGCAAAAAATTAAAAACATTTTTGAGTACCTTTAATTATATAAAAACTCATGTGAACTCAAAATAAGTAAAATCAAAGTTAAGTTCACAAGTCCTCACTCTGCAGCTCTCACCATTGTTTTTAGCTCTTTTAGACAGTTTTAGCCTTTAAGCTCCAGGGTAAACACTAATTAAAAATATGTTATTATCATATTAAAGACCAGCAGTTGCTTTCATGTCGGGGCTTTGTACTCTTTGACCTTATCAGGAGCAACAATAAAGTAAAAGGTCTATGAAGGGCTGCTTTTCATCTCCAAAGCCACCTTTTTAAATTGATAGCTATACTCCTGTATAAGGTGGTACAGAAGCTTCAAATTAACTCTTTATGAGATGAAAAGTGTCTGTTTTGTCCACTGATTCACTTCTAAATGTGCCAACTGTGAATACAGAGTGCAATTTTAGGATTCTCCTTTAATTTCAGCGTTTCTCCACCACCTTATAAATCCAGCAGAGATGTTTCTTTACTTTTAATGACAGTTACATGATTGTCAGTCCCAGTGAGTTTTCCTCGCTGGCATACAGATTTCCTGATGGTCCATCATGAGTGATGAGCTGCTTATTCTCTGTGCTTGACAGCATAACGCCCGGAGCCATTCGGTATGCAAACAAACAGTTGACATGGGCGCTCGACAAGGTGCCACTGGGAATTTCCCTTCAGCAAGCGCAGCAGGAACAGGTATGTCAGCCTTGAATGTGCCTTTAAAAATACAACCAGGCAGATAGACACTACATCTTCCTCCTAAAGATAAAAAAAAAGAATGATTTCCCTGCAGGCCTGTCAGAGGGCAACAACACAGAATTTGAAAAATAAAAAAGCAGGCCAAATAGAAGGGAGAAAGAAACTGAGAGACCTGTTGTTTGGTGACAGAGTTAGCGAAGGAGCGCATAATACCAAATGATGCTCGCTTGACGCAACGTTGTCTGTCTGTCATTGATAAAAGTTGGTAGCACAGATATTTAAATATGAAGCTGGGATGTTTTTCTCCTATCAGGATAACTGTCTGATCGGGATTTGCAGGTTGGAATCACATGAAAACAAATCTGAGGGCTTCAGTTGCTCAGCAGCACATTTTTTTTGCTTTGCCTTTTTTCCTGAGACATAACAGATCATACCCTAATCCCTCTGTGCTGTCTATGCAAATCACATGTCGCCTGGTTGATATCCATTATCCTGCTAGGCTCTGGATGGACATGAAGCTCTCTTGTTGTTTACATCAACTCTGACTCAGAGGACTATCGGGTTTATGCAGCAATGCTGTGTGGGAGTAAAGGAGGCAGTAACAAAGCCTTCTGAGTAAACTGGCCTCAATCAAATATACTGTATCTTTGTCCTCCACTTCTCAGTGATGCTGACATTTCTATTACGCCATACTTTTGGTGTCTACTTGGTTGAACTCCGGCCTCAATCAAAGATAAGAAATTACTTGAGCTACCGTCTGCAAGATGCATAAATACTAACTCTCAACAAGTGGCATTGATGTCTGCATTTTTACAGTCTTTTTGTTTGCAAATCCTCATACTGTCGCCAATTTAGATAGCTCCATCTGAAGGTTCAGCATGTACATACAAGTTTGGTAGGTTTAAAGGATGAAACATGAGACTATATCAACAAATAAAATTTGACAAGTTTTGTTCTTAGTCTGGAGGGATATGAAAAGGACCTTTAAAGAGAAATGAAATGGATCAAATACAGATGTTCATTTCCTCCGAGGCACTGAAGCTCAGAACGTTCTTCTCTCAAGTCAAATACAATTTACATCCACTTTGATGTAATTCACTCTAAGGAATGCAAGCTGACTGACGAAAATGTGCTATTTCAGCCTGTTTTTTTTTTTTTATTATACATGCTATGTTGTAATTATGATACTGTTACATGTACAATGGGACTTCAAAGTGTCTAAACTCAGGCTGCATGAACCGAAGGACTTGGCTGCTGCAGCCAGGAGCACATTTTCACTATGACTGACAGGCAGACGTGGTGTCAGTGGCACAGCAGATGTTTGAGCTACAGTTACTGTAAATATAATTTGCACATTTTAAAAGCGGTAATAAATACTATTAGTGTTATTTGTTTGCTGTAATATGATCTCTATCACCCTGAAACAGATTTTTTTTTTCTTTTTTTGTCTCTTATTGCCAGGCTCCAGCTTTGCAATAACACTGCCACAAACAATCCCTGTGAAAGAAATTATATAAGAAATTATTATTTTTTTCTATCATGGTGATGCAACAAGAAGTGTTTTGCTGTTGTTCTGTTATAAGTTGATGTTGTGCATAGCCATGTGAGAAATAAATAAAGAAATGAAATGAATGAATGAATAAATGAAATATAAGCTGATATTGACCCATCAAGGAAACAAATAGCCTATATGTGTATGCAGAAATACAAATAGAAATCAGATGATATTAAAGGCAGTCAAATGTAGTATCGTATATTTATGGACTTTATTTTTCTCAATTTAAGTTGTGAATACAAAATAATTGTCTCTTCAGTTTTTTTTACTACAATTTAATAAACTACTACTTATCATTTCCCATATATATATATATATATATATATATGAACATCTCTCATCATAGGTACCAATACTGTGCTGTATCTGATCAAAGTATATCTCATTATTGTACTTTTTCATCTGAATGTGGTACACCAAAAAAAAAAAAATTACCAAGGGCAAGGTTGGGTTTCGGGGTAATGCCTGGAGCACAAACCAGCACCAGGGGTCTATGGTGACCACTTTGTTGGTACTCTAATTACACTGCATTATCAAACAGCAATATGTCTGTTGTATCCTTTATTAGCTTTATTATGTAACTGTTCATCTAAAGTTCACCACATGTTCATGTTCATGAGAAATTAACAAAAATCTGAGGAGAGAAATATCAGAGGTTTGCCTCAAACTAATATTATGTTATTGCAGACT
>JBAFTA010000006.1:15569235-15581111 GCA_036919975.1 Melanotaenia parkinsoni
GAAAGCCGTTCTGATGCTTTTAAACGTGTCATCTGTAAAGATGGTGGATACTGAATCACCTTGTTTTCAAGAAACACAGAGACCAGATTAACACAAACCCCTATTTCTCTTTTCAGCTTCACACCAAAAGGACCTTGCTACAGTGTAATGTTGTGGAGAAAATTGAATGAACAACCTTCCCTAGGAGACTAATAATATCACGGATCTTGAGTGCTTGCTCTCTGAGATGAGCCCTAACAGAAGGCTTGACAGGAGAAAATGATGTGTTGTTCTCTGCTGGGATAACGGTCCAGGTTCCCCCTCAGACGATTGCTGCCGAGATATGAAGTGTACATAAACCACAGGTTTTTTAGCTCCTCGAGGGCCCACGAGGGAAGAGAAACTCGTAGAGCAAAGGAAATGAGTGACAGCGAGGAGTGAATGCTACTGTTGAGAGATTCTCAAGTACCACATGTGCATGTGTGTGCTCTGTCACTTTCTCAAAACATGCAAACAGAAAAAAAAAAACTCACTTCAAAGCATCTACAAATTCAAGACATACTTGAAATGAAGTACAGCAAATTACTTTCCAAGTCGAATCCCTAACATTTCTATGAATATTTCATTTCCGAGATAAGTTTCTCTTGCAGGAAAAAGTGGAGGTGGGCAAAGCTGTAGGCTAAAATAGTGTGAACCACTTGCTTATTACTGCTATGTATCTGCAATAAATCTAAGCTTTCCTTTTTCCCCCCGGTTACCACATTTCTAAAGAGTGAACACCTGAATAAAAAGTACTTGAGGCTCATACATTAGGTAAAATTGTGATTTTTTTTTCCCTTTGTTGGTGCTACCCAAAGTAATGGAACAGTATTGATTAGCAGCATAGTCTGCTATCGTATTTGGTAATGATGTGGGGCTGACTCCATACAGGACCAGTCAAAAATTTAAAAAACTTATAAAGTCTTACAATGGAGACAAACACTAATTTAATATTAAAAAGTTAGACAACATGGAAGTTGTCTAATAAATCTGGCCAGGTAGGATTTAATCATTTAAAGTGAATAAAGATTAATGCAATTAAAATCAGCTCAGAGTGAATAAAGCTAAAATGTTCCTTACAAGATCAAACCACATAACTTCTAATTCATGATCTTCAAAAAAATGTCAACTACAATTGGTCTTGACAGTCATTGTAAGATGATCTGTCATGAAAGAAATGCTGCGAGACCCTTAGATGTGCAGAAATGATGATATGTCGACCAGGAAGCAATTGATAAAATAAACACTTGAAAACACTTTTGAGAAGAGACGTGCTGACATGTTGGATGGGCGCAAACGTTGTAGCTGGTGTGTAACACATAAATGTAATGTGGTGTAGAGTATTACATGTATTATAGATAAAGGCCAGTGGTCAGAATGTGGTTTTGCATGTGCACACATCCACTCTGCAGGTCTTAGTTTTCAATTTCTATTTATTTTTTTGCTAAGATTTGGGTCACATTTGGATGAAAAAGGTCAGATTTGAGTCCCTTTTTCCTGCAAAGTGAACATAGCCTTTGACAGTGTACATGAGCTTGACTGGATGTTGCAAGGAAATCTGTGTGAGCTTTGTTTGCTACACCTTATTTTAACACTTGTGCATTTACATAAAGACTGTCTGGGTATTATATCTTGAATTTTTCAAGGTGTCTGAAACCATCTCATCTTCATTAAAACAAATCAGCATAAAAAACAAAGCAGTTGACTTTTTTTTACAGAGTATTTTTATGAAAATAAAAGAGTTATCGCTTCTAATATGCCAACAATGACCACGTTAAACACTGGGCTAGATTCATTACTGCTAAGTGAAGTAAAAAAAAAAAAATATAACAGTAATATAGAACGTGCAAAGTACTACTAATACATCAAAGCACAAAAGAGTCAAATATTATTAGTAATCTTTAAAAAGGAAGTCAAATCACAAAGTAGAAAGCTACAAGGGAGTTAATGCATTGCCTGTGATGGCTGATGAAGACACATCAAATTTAAAGTAAGTGTAAAATTAAGACACTTTACCAAAGAAGAGGCAAACCAAATAAATCTTTATATTATTGTTGGTAAATGTGTGTCTAGCTAATTACGAGTTTTTCTCCATATCTACTGAGCCATCAGGTGTCAGTGAACTCTAATCTTGACAAATAACATATTAAAGTGTGATAATGTGAGTTTGTACTGGACTGTCAAAAACCACCTTAAACTTCTAAAGTTCACTTTGATGGTATCTTGTTTTACGAAAATCACACCATGAAAAACCTAAGCTATTAAAACCAAAACAGGTGTTTGAATGATGCGTTCTAAGATATTTTCTCTGAGCAATTTATTGAACGGTTAAAGGAACTTTATGTGTTACCCATCCAAAAACAGAAAGCTGAGTGACACCTTAGCAGGTGATATCTGGTTTACTGAATGTAGGAAAAGTTTGGGTCCTCATAGTTAACCAACTGCAGTTCAAAAATATAGTTTCTACATTTTGTCAAATGGTACAAAATTGTAAAGAGCACATTATTTTAAGCTGTATTTTCCATGGAAAACATTGAGTATTCATTTCAGTATATCACCTTTAAAAAAAAAATCTAATAATTCCCCCTTAAGCAGTCGCTTGATGACAGATTTGAACTCCCGCAGACGCAGGTTCCATGTGGGCGGCTGCCTGCCTTCACTGCTTGGAGTGAGAGGAGAGCGAGGAGAGAAAAGAAATTGGTGGGTTTCAAAGCAGGGCTTCAGATTTTACTGTAAATACAGTAAATATGCAGGCAAATAAACCAATAATTAATCTACAGCAAATGAACTAAAATCTGCCCCATAGAAAAATGAAACATGACTAGAAACAGTCTTTGCTGGTAATTTTGTATTTTAAGCACATTTCATCCTGAACAAAGGCAAAACAATCTAAAGTTTGAGCTTTGCGTCATGGGTGTATACAAATCTCCCAACTTGCAAATTGGGCGACATGGGAAAACCCTTGGCAATACATTAGAAGAATGTTCAAAAGCCAAAGCATCCCATCGATTTGACCTGTGTGGGCCTTGCAAGCATGAGCCATTAGTATATTTTCAGATGCTGTTTTCGGATTTGTTTGTGTAAACGAGCTCCCATGATGATTGTGTGGTAAACAGATATAGGAACTTCCCACTATCAATCTGCTAGACAGCATGAACACAATAACCTGTCTTTGGGCATTAAGACTAGTCTTTATCCTTTTTTTTTTTTTTTTACATAGTGCTACTAATGCCCATCATTTTCCTTTCTATTCTCTGGATAAAATGACCAAACATGCATTGTGCTAGCTCTTAACAATTAAATAAACAGAATTGTTAGAGGGTGTTATAAAAGGCTTCTTGTTTCCTTACACAAGAGCTGCTTTACCATCTCAGATCATTATGTTGGAGAGTTTCATGTTTGTTTCACAATAGGACAGTGATGAGGGAAAAAAAAAAAGATGGCATTTCTTGATTTGATATGCTTGTGTTTCATGTGGGGCTTTAAAGTCTACCTGAACAAAACACTAAATAAGTATTCATTAAAAAATTTTTGCAGCATCTAAAGATTTTCAGACAAATTTCCTTTTGACAGCTAAATACTGGGAACAGGTCTAAAGTGGCTTTCACTGTGAAACAGCAGAATTTACAGCCACATAATCAATCATGGATTTCTCAAGATCGTTCGAAGCGGTTATAAAAGCCAGTGACAGACATATATTCTTGGTAAAATATGTTCGGATTGTCAGGGTTTACTTGCAGCTCTGCAGATCCTGTCAAAGAAAATAAGTTTCTTGTTTTTTTTTCATGTGGAAGTTCTGAAGTATTTTTTTAAACTTTCATTGGTGGAACTGCTATCAATATAGCAATTCTACTCCACAGCATTTATATTAAAGCTTAGCGTCTTCACCATTCACAACAGTAAAAAGCACAAGTGATACCAGTCTGTTATTGCATGATGTGTGATTGCTACTCCAATGTGCAAACAATCAGGTGCAACTGGCAGAAAATTGGCATGAGTTGTAGTAGTTGAAAATTTCTTCATTTGATGGATATTCAGATTGAAAAATGTGGGGTTTGGTTCAAATTCTTTTTATTTCATTTTGTGTGTGTGTGTGTGTGTGGGTGTGTGTGTTAATGAAATTGGAAATCCTATCCACGGCATCTCATCCTGGCATCCCTTTCTTTCACAGCAGGGAGTCACGACTCGTTTAACAAATCCACTGCCAATGCAGAAGTTTAGCAACTTTTCAAATCCCTTCAGAGAAAAAAAAAAAAGAAAAAAGGAAAGAAAATGCACAAAAGTTTAGAAATCTAGTGACTTTTTGGTTGCTTTTCACTTCTGTAGCGGGAGCATCTTGCTCTTTCACGTCTGTGCTCAGTCAGTGGCAGAATGAAGCGAGCACCTGTGAATAAACCGTGTGCGTACGCAGTGTTGTTTTTATGGTTTGTTACTCATACTCAGTGAAGTTTTCCTTCTCGTCCATGGCTGAATGCTTCATATGATACAGTGGAGACTTTGAGGAAATTAAAAAGGATGACACCAAAGATTTGAGTCATCTTTTCAGAATAAGATCATGTTTGAATTATGGTGGCAATCTGCTCTTTTGTTCCTAAGATGTGACATTAATGAAGAGTCAGAAAAGTGGTGTTGCAGGGTTTGATGAGTGAAAAGGACATTTATAAATTTTTGGATATAAAATTTACTTTTTTTACTTTTTTTTTTTTAAATTGGCCCAAAACCTTTATTTTTTTAATCATGATCATAAAAAAATTAGGCGATTTATATATTTCTTTCATGAGGATGTGCCTCTTATGAAGTCCCAGTCAGGTCACTTATACTTGTGGGTTAAAAGCAGGTGAGTTAGTTTGTCCCATGGCAATGGTTACTTCCAGTGCTTAAGCAGAATTTAACCAGGTATCTCTCTGTGCTTACAGCCAGGTCTTTTGGCCTGACAAATACCGACAGGACTACTCTGATATTAGGTGGTGTCGAAGGCAGGGTTTACCTTTGGGTGGAGAAAGGCAACAGTTGCTTAAAGAAAGTTGAGAAGCTCACCAACTAGAAATTGCTTGTGGCTACAAGACATTATACTGTACAGATGTAGATCTACGTCTGTAGGTCTTTTTTGTGTGTTTTTTTTCTTTCTTTCTTTTTTTTTTTTACATAAAAACAATAGTAATTAATTAGAAGTTACAGCCTTTGGCGGTGGCTGCTGCCAGGAATCATCTCCAGTGTGGTCTTGACCTTTGCACCAAATTTTCAGAACTGTCTTGACAAGATTATGTAATAAATGATATTGCATGCAGAGGCCTTAATACAACTCTGTTTTGCATATGCTGAATGGATATTTTGTGCACCAAATGAAATTATAAAAGAATAATCTTCTTTAATTTTTATTAAAATATCAGCTAACATTATCTCTATAAAGCAAATGATTACATATTTAGAAGGACGTGTAAACAAAAGATATAAAGGAAAAGGAAATACTCTGACTACATGCATCAATCATTTAAATTTCATAATTCAATTTAGATTTTTCACAAGTTTTTAATTTAAAGCCATTTATTGTGACAAGTTTTCTGCCATTTCATGTAATATGCTCCATAAAACTTTCTCAAAGTTGCCTATAAAACTATATGTATAAGCATGTGGTTTCTGTGCAAAGGTCTGCAGTGTTTTCCCACATGCTCCAAATACTGCAAAGCAAGATTAGCATTTGCTTTTACAAGCTCATTTAAATTTTACATCCATTTGCTGTGAAAGAAGAAAAGACTGTTATCAGAACGCTGACAACTACAGCAGCACTAAAGACAAAGGACAGATGGAGTTTACTCAGCAAGGCAAAGGGATTTTGGTGAGAGATGTAAAATAAGGCAATCTGGAAATAACCTTCAGATTTCCCCCTTTAAGTACTAACCATTAATATAAAAACTAGAACTAACCCAAGCTGATTGGTTTGTGTTGCAGCAGTTTTATTGAGAAGGTGTAGTTTTTTTTAAATGTGTCATGGGAGAGTTCAGGAGAACAAACAGAACACCTGTGAGACGAATGTGTCTAAAAACACAAACCTCTCTAGACTCTGCTCTGAAACGGAAGGTTGGATAACAAGGTAAAACAATACACACTGAATTGTAGGAGTGTGCCACAACAAACCTGTATAAATATAAGTTGTGAGATTACATTTTAAATTTTAATTTCATTCTAATTATACTCAGATGGTGTGTCATCGATAGACAAACAGACCTGTTAAAGAAACCACTTCAGATGTTTGCCTTTGCCATTTCCAAGCTAATCTCTAAAGCTGTTGGATTCCATCAACAGTCTAACAATGTTTGTTGGCACCAAAAAGTGCAACTAGAAGAAAAGTGTTTACGTTTTTTCATTCTTTTCTAAAACTGAACTCCTAGAGATCCCTTTAGAGAAGATTAAAAAAATAACTAAGGCTGAAGGTTTCAGTTTCAGAGCCCCCTTATGTTCCATATCCCCCTTTTTTTGCCACTCTGTTTATGACAATTACACTTTGTGACACGCTAATTACAAGCTCTTTTTTTCTACTTCAGTGCAGAATATATTTCAAGAACTCTCTTTCCCAGTTAAAGCAGAGAAATAAGTTTGCCATTCAGTTGTAAATGCATAGGCTTGCAACATCCTTTTATACCACCTACAAGCAATACTAATTTGACCCCAAGTGATGTCTAAGTGAAAGGTATCAGCTTGAATTATACACCTGCGCTAACATCCACCCACCTGATCCTCAGCAAATTTCTACAAAGGGAGCAGTTATGCAGAAATTTACCCCCTTGAGAGTGGTTGCTAACACGGCGACACCCCTCTGAAACCTGCATGCCTTGATCTTTCAGCAGGATAATCAGTGAGAAGATTGCAATGAAAAGTCAGCAAACTTCATAGCAGAGTTTCTGTAAAGTATAGATCCTTGTTACCACAAAGTTCTACACGAATTAAAGGACAAAAGAAGAGTCTGCATGGGAAATATGTGCAGAGTTTAACAAAAACAGATGCAAATTCTTGAAAGACAAGGTGCTGATTGCCATGAGTTGCACCAAAGCTCACGTAACGTGTTAAAATTGGCTTCCCACATTAATCTCTGGAGAGATAACAAAAAAAAAAAAAAAAGACATTTCCTCTTTTTAATTCTCAACATTACAATTGCTTTTTTTTTTCTCACTCCGAGTCCCCACTTATCCCTGAAATCCAATCGCAGGGTTGCTCGAGAAAATGGATATAATTTCAAAGTAAGAACATAATACTCCTGCTCAGAACGTAAAAGGATGGTTAAGGGAACATCTTGGGGGAGGGCAACATGCTGTGTGCCTCTAAATGTGCTATGCTACATTTCATCGAAAGGAAAGTAGTAATTAGGAACTCGACCTGGACTGGCCCATTGGAGGAGTGTGTGTGTGTGTGTGGGGGGGGGGGGGTATTTATGACTATGATCAAGTGTGTATTTTTAAAATTGTTAGGTAAAGCCCTTTGTGCTACATTTTGTATGAAAAGTGCTTTTAAAATACAATTTGATTTGATTATATTGGTGCAGCAGGTTGGCCTCCATGGCACTGCCACTGCCCACAGTCTAAACCATGTGTGCTTGTTAGTTGTCATTAAATATGGTGACTGGTCTAAATGACTAAGTTTCTATTTTTTGAATCATCAACATAAGCAACGTTCATTAGAGGCAGAGGAACATGGTGGTGCAAATGGAACAACAAATAAAAGAAAACTGGGAGCAGAAAAAGACTTTTTTTGTTAGGCTATACTAGCTTGTCCAGATTAAAGATGGAGAAGCAGCATTTAGCTGATATACTGCAAACAAGTGGATTAATCATCCGGCAGAGATGAAACTTTTTTGATTCAAATTCTGAATCAACTTTAAAAACGTGCATGAATATGACAAAACCGATCTAGACTGTTGCATGCTTTTTGTTTTATTCAAGCTATTTTATATTATTTTATTATGATTTTTGCACACCATCTTAACTGTCAAAATATGATTTTGTTTCTCTTTATGTTCTTTTATGTACTTTTTTTTTTTTGCGCTTTGCTGTCATGCTTTTATTGTTTTATGTAAAGCACAGAAAAAGGGGTATACAGATTAACCTGCCTTACCGTGCACATAATACTGTGCACATCTGTCCAACTCAGAAGTAGCCCCTAAACTATGTCAATGAAGAACACTGTATTAGTTTAGGTTAAATCCTGATGAGCGTCTGCAATTTATTTCATTTATGAAAAAAAAAGCAAAAGCAAATAATCAACTTTTAAAAATCATTCCAGAAAACGAACGAAAAGCCAGCGAAGGGATAACAAGACTAAACTTAGTGTCCACGCTTCTTTTAGGCCAGAATCATTTTGTCCAAAATAAATGTAAGAACCCTGTAAATGTCTGGACCCTCAAGATCTTTCAATTTGTGTGTGTGTGTGTGTAATGATAATAAATACAAAACACAAGCACATTAAAAAGAGTTTTTGTTTGACTGCTTGCAAAAGAGCTTTGGCTTGAGGCATTTTGTTACACTTGAATGGTCTGTGCTGGTAGTCGTGTCACCAGGGGGACATTATCCCCTTCATTCAAATTACAATTTCAGGCCCATAGCGGTCACATTTTAGACAGCAGTCAAACACTTCTTTGCACAAAGACACATCGGTGTAGCCATGTAATCAATGAAAAGCAGACGAAAACATAAGCGACAGGAGCTGATTTCTCGACTAAGAATTTAATCTTGCAAACTTGAATGGCATTTGGAAAATACATTCTCCACTAGGAACAATGTTCTATTTAAATGTTTTTAAAGAAACAGGACCTATCAGACTGTTTTTTTTTTTTTTCCTTTAGGTGTGCTTTACATCTCCACTGAGTTTCTATTGATTTGGGTTGTTACCTCTTAACTAATTTTGAAAGCAAAGGCAAGCAACTACAAATGGCAAGAGTTGAATAAATGTTTTTCCAGATGGGTTTGATGTGCCAAACTATTAGGTGTAATGCAGTATTTTTACATTGCTGTATTAGTAATTTACATATGGAAAGGATCCAAGGAGCTTTTTATCTCACGATGGAGACCTATATGTGCCAATATAAATTCAGGATTTAGCTTCTCACACTGGGGAAGTCAAAATCCCTTTGAGCCTTTAACCATTTCTCCAAACATTTCGACCTTATGAATAAGTCACATCCATAGATATATGTATGGAAATGGGTGAACAGAGGGTGACTATGGCTCACTGCCAAGTGAAATAGACTGTACAGTCCTTAAGCATGATGGATTGGTAGCACTAGCCTGGCATAATGTCTGGTCCCTGAAGTGGACCAGACCCCTGTGCACAGAGCAAGCTTATACATCACAATACTGCAAGACAACCACCACAAACTCAGCCTCGTCCATGCTACATAGGTACTGGTTTCTACATCCACAAACTTGATGGATTAAGACAAACAGGTTATTTATGAACCTAGCCAAGCTTCAGGAGCTTTTTTGTGCTTTGCCCACACATCTGTTTGCTGGAGGGGAAAGCGGATGGACAGCGAGCACCTCTGAATCCAACATTACCCAGAAAGCGGCTGGCATGAAACAAATCCAAATCAAACAGCATGCCAGAGTTATGTAAAGTGAGTTGATATGGAACAATAGTTGCTCTGTTCTTTTTTGTAAACTTGAAAAGATCTCTTTCTTTAGAGAGAGTGTGTGGGCTGGATGAGAGCGGTTCTCAGTGAACTTGTTTCAGCTTGAAAAGCTAAAGGGGAAAGACATATTTTTACTCTCCCTTTGCACAAAATGGCTATAACATGTTAAAACTATGAACTATACACCAAATCACTGAACTCCTCCTTTGAGGATGAGACAGTGTCATTTTTTTTCTGGCTGTAGCATGATGTACACTACTAGTACAGGAGCTATTGTTCTCAGCTGTCTTAATTTTTACTCAAATACCCACAGAAGGTTCTAGTCATTATGCTCGATTTACACATCGTACCTTGTGTGTATAGATTTGACAATGTTTGTAAAATGATCATTTTATGATGTTTGCTTGATTGAGGAAATTGGTTAACCATCTGTCAAGTTAGAAGCTACACATTGGGCACAATATCCTTCACAGAAATCCAATAATTACTTTTTTATGCTGCTGTCTGTCAGGATTTCTAACACATGAGCCATGTGGAATCAGGATGGAGTTTCAGGCTGAAAGAATATTCGTAGCAACACATATGAAACTTTGAAGGTAACAAGGGAGGTTTCGGACTACCATTTATTTGAAAGTCCATTCTTTAATCAGTGCAGTAGCCATAAAGGAATGCCAGAATTGGGCTGTTATTAATTTAAATGCAACATGCTTCATGAGTTAAGAATTCCTTTTTAAATCTTTTAAAACTTGCTTCTCTCAGCACTCTGAAAGTAAATCCAACCCAGCTCCAGAACTGCCCAACTAAAAGTTTTTCAGTGTGACTCACAGAACAGATATTGCACTTTTAAAGGTTTTTAATGATCTTTTATTTGTTACAGATTATGGGGAGTAATCCATTTTAGTTCTTTTAGATTTCAGTGCTGGAATACTTGATTGAGTTAAAACAAAAGGAACTGTTCTAGATTAGGTTAAATCCCACTCAAAAGACAGAAACTCTTCTTTTGTTGTTGTTGTTGTTGTTAAGATATGATGAGAGAATTCTCCTCTTCAGCTCCTCTCATTCACAAAGGTCCAGTCCAGTCTTTTTGTTATATATAACAAATCCTCCAAGATTTCTTATATATATATATATATATATATATATACACACACAGACGTGGGCAAAATTGTTGGTACCCTTCGGTTAATGAAGGAAAAACTCACAGAAATCATTTGAATCTGACAAAAATCAGACATTTCTTTTCAACTGCTTCAACAGAATTATTTAAAAAAATAAACTTATGAAACAAGTCTGGACAAAAATGATGGTATCCCTAGAAAAGACTGAAAATAATGTGACCAACATTGTTAAACAACATGTTAATCCAAGGTGGGTCCACTAGCATCACAGGTGACTACAATCTTGTAATCAGTCAGTGGGCCTATATATAGGGCTACAGGTTGTCACTGTGCTGTTTGGTGACATGGTGTGCACACTCATCATGGACTCAAGGAAGCAAAGGGAAGAGTTGTCTCAGTAGATTAGAAAGACAATTATAGAAAAGCATGTTAAAGGTAAAGGCTATAAAACCATCTTCAAGCAGCTTGATGTTCCTCTTACTACATTTGCACATATTATTCTAGAAATTTAAGATCCATGGGACTGTAGCCAACCTCCGTGGATGTGGCTGCAGGAGGAAAATTGATGACAAATGAAATGGACAGATAACATGAATGGTAATAAAAGAGCCCAGAAAAACTTCAAAAGAGATTAAAGGTGAACTTCAAGCTCAAGGAACGTCAGTGTCAGATCCGTCATTGTTTGAGCCAAAGTGGACTTAATGGGAGATGACCAAGGAGGACGCCACTGTTGAAAACAAATCATAAAAAGCCAAATTACATGTTGACAAGCCACAAAGCTTCTGGGAGAATGTCCTATGGACAAATGAGACAAAAATGGAACTTTTTGCCAAGGCACATCAGCTCTATGTTTACAGACAGAAAAATGAAGCATATGAAGAAAAGAACACTGTCCCTACTGTAAAACACGAAAGAGGCTCTGTTATGTTCTGGGGATGCTTTGCTGAATCTGGCACATGTTGTCTTAAATCTGTGCAGGTACAATAAAATCTCAAGACTATCAAGGGATTCTAAAGAGAAATGTGCTGGCCAGTGTCAGAAAATTTGGTCTCAGTCGCAGATCATGGGTCTTGCAACAGGACAATGACCCAAAACACAGCTAAAAACACCCAAGAATGGCT
>JBAFTA010000006.1:15601393-15615556 GCA_036919975.1 Melanotaenia parkinsoni
TATGTATATCAGAGCCTATCAAGGGTCAATTCAGAAGACCTTGAAGACAACCTGCAGGCAACCAGAAAACTACAGTAGGTATACTGCTGAGTCACAGAGTCTCTATTTTACCCCTTCCCACTATGCACATCACACACTTTGCACAGAACAAGTTCTGGGGGTGCACCAAAAGAAATCAGGCTAATGATCAATCATAATCATAATCATGGCATAGTTAAAAAAAAAAATGCAGTGAAGCGTGATCCTTATGCATCTTTATGTAGATTTTTTTTTTGTCCGCAAAATGCAAATGCAAATGGCACAATCGTTGAGTAAAAAGTCTTTCTTTAGAAATTTTAGAATTCAACTTTTTAATTTAGCTAATAATTTATATATAGATATACATCATTTATACATATTAGGGCTGTTTTTTGTGGTAAAACAGTAAAATCACAAATTTTACTATTTATCTAGAAAATCAACCCCTATTAGTTACGGAATCTAATACGACCTGAGATGCCACAATATGAAATTAGATTCATAAAATTTGGTTCATATTCAACATTTTTATTTTCTTTCTTACAGTTTCCCTTAAAAACTTTAAACTTTCTGGTGCTTAAAGGGTTAATAACTCTTCTACCTTTTGGAGCCTTTTTATCTCGTTCAGATGCTTGTAACTGTCATGGTGCTTTGTTTCAAAGTGTCTTCTTGCGTTGTATTTTTTCATCACAGCCACACAAGACACACAGCTTTGTTCTTTACATCCTCAAACATACTCTCTGTTTTCAAAGTCCACTTTTCCTTTAGCCATTTTATGGGAGGAGAGGTTGTTGACAAAGATGAGCCGCTCTGTCAGGCTGATGGACAACAAGTGAAGTCCTCGCTCGTGGCCGTGATTGATTCACTAACGCACTGGCAGTGCATTGTGGGACTTGTATTATAGTGGTGTATGCAGATGATCATGCAGGTCAAAAATAATTCATTCTCGGGCCAGACTTGGCCTGCAGGCATTGAGTTTGACATATTTGTTAAGTAAAAGTGGTCATTTTTGACTGTAGTAAATGAAACTGAAACCTGAGGGTTAATCGTGAGAATTTGCTTTGGAAATGAAGTTTCGTGAAGTTTTGCTGCTTCCGTTGGGGTGCAGGTACATACAAAATGCAGGACTAACAGACACAAATACCTTTTTGTCCCTCCAGCCATTGGCTGTTGAACAAGTAGCACAATTTATTTATTTAACTATTTATTTTTATCATCGTCCTTTTAAATATTTTTTTTGTTATTTGTGTGTTTGTGACTGATTATTTTACTGCTGGCTTTACAGCAAATTATCCTCATGGGATAATACTGATTCCTTGAACCTTATATATTTATGTATTTTACTGGTAATTTCAGATTGTGTCACAAAGGATTCTATCGAAATCCAACTACCACTTCCTTTCCCCTCAGCGTAGGCTGCTTTGAAAGGGATTTTCCAAACACATTAAGTTTCTGTACAAAGTATTGGTAACAGATCGGAATTGACAATACTGGCTTGTATTTTATTTGGTATCAGATCGGAAAGAAAATGAGTGGTATCCCACATCACCACCAATGAAAGGATAAAAAGGTGTTTTCAGAAAAAATGTTTTATAGGTTGGTCTAGATAAGTATGTATGAATGTAGATGGAAGGTCAAAGTTGGAAATTTTAATCTAAATTTCCTCTAAGGTTACTATAGAATTATGAGACATTGCATAATGCAGGTCGAATAAAAAGTCAATATTGCTTGCGCTGGAGACATCACTCTCTTATGAAAAAAATACCCCATCTATACTCTATATAGAAATACTAATAACCATGTCAACTTTGGGGTTTCAAAAGGCCTTCTTTCCACTGAACACCACAGTGACCTTAATGATTGAAGAACATCATTATGCATCTCTGCGGGAGGCACCAAGGAGGAAAATATCAAAAACCAAATCCCCTCTATATTAAAAAACTGATGAAACTGACATGAGTTTACTTTATTTGCAAAGTCATAACATATTGTCTTTCAATTTAAAACACATTAATATCTTATTTCATGCTTTCTCTGTCAGTTCCACTGGGCTGCATTGTCCTTTCATATATTTGTGTTTTCGTCCTGGGCATATTCTTATTCATAATAGGCAATTTTTTTGACAGCTATTTGTATGTAAAGTGTGGTAGGGGGTGCCTTGTCATTGCTTCCACACTTTGCTGTTTGCTGAAACAGCCCTTTTCCTCCACTCCTCAACAGTCCAAGACATCCTCTCAGTGGATTAAATGTCATACCTTGCAATACAATCTCAGCATGGTAAAATCAGAAAGTAGAAAATAGAAAAGGGGCAGAATTTTCTGGCTCAGTTTTGAACTATAATATTATTATTATTCACTTCTTCAGGGTTTTTATATAATGTGTGTACCTGTAAATACAAACCGAATCTCAACATACTCTTGCTGATAATGATTTCCGCTTGTGATTTTTATGATGGCATTGCATTGGAAGCAATGCTACTCACCCTGCATAATGTTTCTTAATAATATTTCAATGGCTGGAAGCTTTTACTCCTATTGTAATATGCACCAGTTGTGTGAATCATTTAGTCCTGCAGTGCTGTAGCTGCTGTAGTTGGTAGTATTTCAGATTCTATTAGCAAAGTAGACGGAGACAAAGAAAAAAGGAAAAGACTGGATGCGAACGCCATAATCTGTTTTTGTTTTTTTTTTGTTTTTTTTCTGTATTTCCCTCCACAATATCTTCTCCAAGCTGGTTAGAGTGATGATCCACTAGCAGAGGCATTTAGCTGTAAGAGGTTACACAAGAGTCAAAGCAGGTACTGAAAGCAAAGGTCAAAATATTTTCTCACCCACATACATTTTTGGGTAATATCCCTGAATTAGTTTATGTCTAAGAGAAATAACTTGTCCCATTAGTTTAACATTTACCAGCTTTAACAATATCCATGGGTTGTTACATATTTTGTGTTACATATTGCATGTAATGGCTTTATTACTAGTAGAATTTATATCAGTAATAGTTTTACAACATTTTGACAACTGTTTGATTAGTAACCATAATAAATAAATAAAATAAATGAAAACAACGTTTGTTTGACATATTTGAATCGTTGAATATTCTTTAAGTATATTTTCTAATAATACAACCCATTATTATAGCATGTCAGCTATGCTGGTGATAGATGTCCTCTGTGGTTACTGAACAGATGGCATCTGTCTTAAGTTGCAAACAACCTTCTTCTGAGGACAACAAATCCACAGGAAGGAAAAAAAAAGAAATGTTTAATAGGATTATACAATCTCTGGCACACAGTTTGCTTGTGGCTGCTATGTCTCACCACAGTAATTTTTATATATATATATTTTTTTTTTTTTAATTGTTGCAAAGAAACAAACAGTGAGCCTGGCATGGATTAAGCCTGTAAGTTTTATGCTTTGTGTCAGGTTATAAATGTGTGAGGGACAGTTAACCTCATCAAAAACATCTTTTTGACTAATTCACCAAGGAGCAAAATGTTGTGGAAAAGCACCAGCATGGCCGTGACACCAGCAGGGTCAGGTGTTATCAGATTTATAAATGACAAGCAGCACATGTCTGGAAAGGGCTATGACGTAAACATCAATATATGTATCACAGTTTCTAAAATTCAGTCTCCTCCATTATTTGGACTTAAACTAATACATCTTAAGAAGATAGACTGCAGACATTGCTGAACATAAGTCTATGGACTAAAGAGTTTTGAAACCCCGGGTTTTTCATGGGGCCATCACCAACTTAGGGATGATAAGTCAACCAGACAAAACTGTTAAAAGGCTCTGGATTTTCTTTAGTGTTTATATATATATATATATATATATATATATATATATATTAGCTGATATGATAAGATGATTGATCTCAATAACCGTGTCCCCAGCATGAACAGTGCCTTGCTCTGACTAAAGAAAACGATGTTGATGCCACAATTTTCTGGGCAGATTTCAGTGTTCTGGTGATTGAATTAAAGACAATTGGTTAAAGCTCTTGCTATAAACAAGCATTTAAAATGCCTTTTTTTCCGAGACAAAATGAAAAGCAAAAAACGCTTTTTAGAGTTATTTTTTTAGTATTACTTTAAATCAGAAAACTGCAACTCCTGGTAAATTCCCATTTGCCTCCCCAGCCCCATAGGGTGCTGTTAGCATCAGCACCAAATCCAGACATATCAATATGTTTTAGCTCTGAGAGCTAGATGTAATCAACGCAAAAGCAAAACTTTGTGTGGACATTGTATAACACACTGCAACCAAGCAAATGAGGATATATTTTAGTCCTACATATTTAACCCTGATATTTCTGATGATCTTTAGAAAAAAATGTGCACTTGCAACAGACTTCAAAGTCAGCTTCAGTTACAACCAACAACAAACAACCTCACTTCTTGTCTTTCAGCAGGCAGCATGCACTGTTAAACTCATTCATTACATACTTTCCCAAAAACCTATCGTATACATTTAAAATAATTAAGTTTTAATGTTTTCAGTAATATTTAAACAGATTTCTTTCAAATGAATCATCTTTATGGTGAAATACTGAAATTAAATGAGCTGAATGAAAAAAAATGAGCATCTATTAAAAGTCCTTGAAACATTTTTTTTTTTTTTACTTCAGCAGCCATATGTACAAATTATCTTTCAGCATTTGCATTTCACAGACTTGACTTTAGCTCTATGCCTTGCATCATAATTCATCAGCACTACAGTGTTTGAATCGCCAACATATGCCTTCAGTTGAAGCCTTTCGGTCAAACTCAGTCCACTTTCAACAATGTGAACTGAACTCCAGACTAAAAGTCAAAGAAAAAAAATCTCTTTTTTTTTCAAGTCGCCATTCGACCAGGCACAGCTAAATTATATCTGTTCATTAATTTTTCATACTGGGCTTTTCTGGGCCACCGTTTTGTTCATTTTCTTGTTTATTTTTAAGGCATGAAAAGGAAGTGCCCAGACACAGCGCTGATGGATTTTTTTTTTTTTTTCTTTTTTTGTCTTCAAAAAAGTTCACTGCATGGTTTCAATTATGCATGTGCTTCTTATCTGTGAATATATGATGTTTGGCTGTGCAGAAAGCACTCAGAGTATTTGTGTGGAGCATGGTTAGCAGTCCTGAAAGGAGGCTGTTGCTAACAGAGCATTAGGTGTTTAAAAATGGTCACATTTCAGCTCATGCATTAGAAAGTGAAACATTTTAGGGTTATTTTTGCACCTCAAACATTTATTAACAATAAAATGCAAAATAATATAAATAAATAAAAAAAAGAACATTTATTACTCAAACATTAAAGCGCAGGACTAATGTGGCAGAATTATCTTTGCTTTCGATCTCAGCTTTGCTTTTGTGTGCACAGGCATTCATGTTAATGCATGTGTATGAATGACTAAAGCATGTGTGCTGGGTGTTTCATAAGGCTGTGCACACCATCTCTGGAGAGATTACAAGCCAATATTTCAGAATAAGCAAGAATATTCTCAGAGTGAGATGTGGGTGTGTGAATGTGGTGGGCTGAAGATGGGAAACTGGTGAAAACTGTGTGTGGTGTCAAACAGAAATGGTGTCCATAGTGTATTCGGGGAAAGTGTGATGTAGGCAGGAAGGCAGCCCCTTTCTCCTCAAGCACTTCAATGTTTTATTTATCAGGGGTGGCAAAGCAAGCGGTGTGTTTAACTTAACAACAACAGCAGAACAGCAGCAGAAATCTCAGTGTCCTTATGGTTTCTTTTTCTTTTTTTTTGTCTTAGTCCCCTACAAGATGGAAACTTTTGTTTTTAAAATAATATTCTGTTTCTGTCCTGTAATTCATTTACCCCAAAAAGCTGCAAATAGCTTACCGGAAACTGTTCTCATGTCATGTCCACTGCAGAACAAACAAAGAGAAGGAGCAAAAAACAATGACCCTGTTAACATTCCAGATGAATGTATAATTCTACAAACAGTTTAGTATAATTATCAAGATTGCAGAGAATCCTACAAAGTAATTAAGTTTCCTTGAGGTAATTCAATTTTCTTTAAGCTTATTGGTGTCTAATGAGAATTACAGCAATGGCTGTGATCATTAACCTTATCATTCCCTTTATTAACTTTCCTTTTTGATAGCCATCAAAACAGATCACCCAACTTGCATGGCAAAAAGAAGCCATTTACTCTATGATTAAAGGTAATTAGCAAATCAATTATAGCTCTATCAAACCTGATGGAAAAGAAAACAACTGTGACGAGGTATATTTGCAGATAGAAACCATTATAGTTCCATCAAACATAAGCCTCAATAATTGAACCTAGGGTTAAAGACAAGAAAAATCAATTTCTAATCATGGATTGTCATATCTCTAGTGTCCAAGCCTGCACAGCCCTTTTTTTTTTAAAATTTCCTGCTATGGGAGCGTAAGGCACCATTTTAAATTAAACTTGTAAATATCTGTCACTCTTAGCCCTTCAAACGTCATATGACAGTGCGCCAGGAAATATGTATGGCATCCAAAAGATATGACTTAAGTTTTTTTCTACATCCATTGCAAATATGTGCAATCATAAAAATAAATAAACTCATAAATAAAAATAAAAAAAGCACTTTGGTGTATTATTGGATATTATTTAACAATGCATTAATGGAAAATTATGCCTTTGGTTAACCATACTCTATACCAGAGTTCACTCCGGTCCGGATCTGGACCCAGAATTTGTAAGAGATGACAGATATTTTAACTGGCGCAACTTTTGCAGTCTTCACAGTAACGGTCAGGAAACACACGGACCAATTGCACATGAGGTAAGCCATCCCACATGATGCACTCAGCCTATCAGTGTGTGAGGCTCCCGGTGTGGCAGTTAACTAGATCAAACAAAGCAGCGATAGAGATGACTGCGCCGGTTGCTAAATCTGCCTGTTTCAGTGACTTTGGGATGGTTTTTCTGTTAAGTCTTTTGCAAATATGGTCAGTTGCAGGTTTTTGGGCTTGTTTTCCAGAGTGTAGTTGCTTATCTGGGCTTGTCCTGTTATTAAGCCCTCTAGTTCTCTCACAGCTGTCCACAATAAAGAAAACAACTCATTGGATGCAAAACTGGAAAAGTGAACAGTCTTTTTTTCACGAAGTAGTCTTAACAGCTGTTTCCTTGGTTACTGCGGCCATCCGAACCGGCACGCCCCTTCCCACATGCACGTTCAACTGCACATGACAGAGCAACAGTGACAATGCCCAAAAATATATGCTCTATACCAATTTGTATTGCTCCCATTTGCTCTTTGTGTGTGTGTGTGTGTATGTAACTAGAAACAAGAAAAATGCAACCTGAAAATGTGACCACCTCGCAGCTTAATTGGATATCCCCTCAAAAAAACGTGAGTTGTTAGTTTCAAATCAAGGTTTACAGAATTTTGTATCCTGCCTGTATGAGTGGTGAAGTCAAAAACAGGAAGACTGAAGATGAAAATGAAATTATTGCTATATTTAAAAATGTGGAAATTTGATGACCAACAATGCCACCTGGAGGATAGAAACATAGAAAAGAATTACACAAGTTTGTTCCTGTTGGGGCCCTGCGACAGACTGGTGACCTGTCCAGGGTGTACCCTGCCTCTCACCTGTTAAATGCTGGGATAGGCTCCAGCTCACCCGTGACCCGAAATGGAATAAGCGGTCAAGATAATGGATGGATGGATGGATGGATGTTCCTGCTGGACAGAAACATGAGTGCAAGTTAAATATTTAGTTCAAATCAAAATTCTAAATATAGGTAATAAATCAATTGGACTAAAAAAAAAAGAAAAAAAGAAGTACTACTTTATTTTATTTCAGTTTTATTCTAGTTTTTAATTCTGATTTAGTTGTTTTTATTATTTTCATCTTTTTTATCGATTTTATTTCTGTTTTTATTTTATTTTGGTTTTTCTTGTTTTATTGTGTAGTGCTTTATTTTCAACTGTAGAGTGTTTGTTGTTCTTTTGTTCAGCACTTTGGGCAACTGGTGTTGCAGAAAATGTGCTATATAGATAAACTTGAACTTGAACTTGAACTATTATGTTAAATACTATAGCTGGCCTCCACCTGTGCCCTCCACCTAGGGCCACAGGTGGAAGGCAGCCAGCACCTCACAGCTGTCTAAAAGAAAACACAAGTTAAAGCACAACAGATGGGGATCCAAATTCATCACCATATAAAATAAACTTAAAAGAAAAGCAAACTATTTAAAATTGGCTAAACACAGATACAACTAACACATTTGCCAAAATGGTGAACAAAACTTAGACAAACCAACCAAAACCAAAAACTAAAGTGGGCGACAACAGCACAGATTAAAAAACAAACAAACAAACAAATAAAAAGATAAAATAGCAGCAGGTGACATAGGGCTGGATGATATAGTAAAAGAAGCACATTGATAAAAAAAATAAAAAAAAATCACAATGATCGATATCAATAATTATCGAAAATTATAAAAAAAAAAATATATATATATATATATATATTTTAAATACAGTCCTGGCCATTTTATGCTGTTGCTTGACCTATTTTTAATAAAGAATACACAAATACTGAATTCATTCTGCCATTCATTCAGACTGACAACTAACCGAACCTAACAAATGAATAAATAGAATAGTTTTTTTTTTTTTCATGGGAATAACACACTACCACTTTTAGGTAGCTCAGAAACTAGTAGGACTAGGCTACCAAACAGCACTCAACAAGAAAAAAACAAAGTATAGGAACAAAAATCAGATCACCCTTCAGCCTAAGATCTAGGGTATTTTTTCCTCATCCTCGACCTCCTTTGTTTGAGACGATTTCCTCCGTCTCGCCGTGCTGCACCTTCTTTTGCAAACACAAAAGATGGACCTCTCTTATGTCTGCGTCTGTGATTGGTTGGGAGGATGTAATGACTGTAATATTAAGCTACATGATAACTATAATGAAAAAGGGAAACGAAGCTGTGTTGTTCTTTTAGACTTTTTATCCACCCTTTCTTATTTTCTATCGGATGATGCATTTATTAATTAATCTATAAAGTTAATGAATATAGTAAAGCCCAAAGGTGACTGAAAGTCAGCAAGTTAGTCCTCCAGTTTATTTTATACATATTTAATGCCACCCTACTCACCACCCTGAGAGGCAAAGCAGACAACAGGCCAGGAGTCCAAAAAGACAACCGTTACCACCAAGAACAATCACAGGAAGAAGCAGACAGAGAAAGAGGTCAGCAGGTGCCTTATATACCCCAAATGTTATTAAGGGGAGTTCTTGAGCTACATTTAAGAGCTCATGTGTGTTCACCACTATACTTTCTTTCTATGCCTGTGTTCCAATACCTATCTTTACTTGTCTTCCCTGTATATAGACTCTTGTTTAATTTCTGATCAGATCCTACTTTTACGTCCAGTTTTATGCCATGTTTTGTTTTGTTTGCTTGTTTGCCTTCTGTCTGCACAACCTCCGTTTATTTGACCATGCCTCTATGTTAAATTCTGGCCAAAGCAGCATTAAATTTGCATTCAGAGTTTGTTGCAATGAAGGAAAAACGTTATTTACCACCCAACCAGATGCAGATAATTCAAACAATCAGAAAGTATATAAAATTGGATTTGAAAATCAGACAAAAATGAGCAGTAATCTCTGCTCTGTGATGACAGGGTGCATGTCCGTCAAGGGCTCCGACTGATATCTCTCACACCAGCTCAAATGAACCGTACTAATTGGGTAAACAGAGCTGAGTTTGTTTTAACTGAACCAAACAGTGTAGATGTGAAATCACAAGCGCACACACTATTTATTTGAATTATTTCAGTTGCTCTACAGCTGAGGACTAAGTTACTGACAATGTCAAACTAAGTATTCAGCCTGTGGACTGTTTCAGGTGGGTTATGGGCAAAGATGGTGTAGAGACTTCTTTGTTAATCTCTGACCAAGAACTTTATTCATGAGTCCATCCTTCACATTTACAAAGCATGTTGTTGTCAATAGGCAAGAATTAATGATCCATTTTTTTTATGCAAGACACTGAACCTCAGATTGTTTTGACTCTGGTGAAAAAAGATGTTCCTCTTATCTTAAAAGAGACGTTTCTAATAAGACCACAGGATAGGTAGAACTGAAGAGTGTGAATACCTTCAAGAGGTCCACAGGGGACGAAATCCAGTCTCCCTTCCTCTTCACCTTCTATACCAATAGCGTCAAATACCGCTTAGAGACCTGCCACCTTCAGAAGTTTTCTGATGACTCTGCAGTAGTTGGATTCATCACAGAGGATGATGAAGAGGAATACAGAACTGTGGAGGGCAACTTTGTCATGTGGTGCAAGAGAACCATCTGCATCCTAATATGGCCAAAACTAACGACCCGAACCCTGTAAATTTTTTTTCAAAAGAACTTTGGAACTATGTTTTGAAAAGTGCTGTCATTTTTGGACTCGCTGCAGACATCATATCAAAGCAGCAAAGTAAAATAGACTGTTAACAGTAAACATGTTTAAATTTACCTTAAAAAGGATGTCCCACCGTTGCATAAAAAATATAGATAATACAACTAAACATACCAACAAGCTAGATTCATCCTTCCATTCTCTGTAGTGTTACAAAACTGAATGCAATTCTACTGCTAAAGCAAAGATGATTTCTTATTAGTCACCCAGAGAGGCTTTTTAGATGCTTTGGGCTAATGCAACTTTATTCAGAGAACTAAAACATACATATCAAGGGACTTTTGATGGTGCTTGTGAAGTGCATAAGCTTAGACCATCAGACGGCCTCATGCCAGGCAACAAGCTGCTCAAAGTTAGCTGGGTGGGAGTTAATGATTATTTGCTTGTATAACAGCTTTTGCTGACATGCCAAAAGCTTTTTGCAGAGAGTTTAAAGTAGCAAATACAAGAGGAAAAAAAAAAGCAACCATGGCTACCGGCCACCATATGCTGCTGTAGTGAGTATAATAGTTCAGTTCACCTGCCATCTAAGTTGAATGTTTGTGTTTTTGGCCTCAGTCTCTGATGATTCATTCTACTAAGTGTGTGGATATATAAATAATAAAAACTTCGACCATTTGCAATGTTGACTCAGGCAGTGCAGGGGCACACAAACTATCTATACTCTCCACTTTGTACCTGTCTATTCCAGCAGGAGTAATATATTGGATGATTTGGAATGAGGGAATACTAACAGTGCAGTAAGGTCAGAGACAAGCTAGAGACCTCTTCTGTGGGTTTGCTCATTATTATTTTTCACCTTGTTAGCCTTAACACATGGTTGAGGCACTGTTAGCAAGACCCTACTACTCCATGATCAATGCCTGTGGATTGCTGAGGAGGAAGCCAAGCATGGCAGCCAGATCAAGACAGGGAGCAGGACTGCAGAGAGCTGACGGGGGGGAAGTTTCAAGTATTTTGCCCATCACAGCAATGCAAAATAATTGGGACAGGGGGCGACGATCGTTACACTGTTTCAGCTGCTCATCACCCCGCCTGGTTAGATCTCTCACACCAAGGGGACAGTGTAAGAATCCTCAATCTCTGAACCAAGGAAACAAGGATTTGCTTTTATTAGCTCTGTTTAGGGTCACAGCTATGGAAGATTGTATTTAAATAGTCTTTTCAGATTGGGAAAAAATAGAGGAGTCGAGATAAATAGTTGTGTAAAATATACAACATATTCTTGTTGCTGCTTTTCTTGGTTATTATATGGAAGTTTCATACAAGGGTACATTCAAAGAATAGTGGTTGTGAGTGCAACCGCATTTAAAGCGTTAAAATGGCGTCCATCAAGATGGCACTCCTGTTGTATAAATAATGTGTTTTAGCGCTAAACAGAATGCATTTCTAATCTTAACCAAGTGGGTTTGATTTCTAAGCCTAACCATGTGATGTTCCTTTGTAAAGATATATAGTTTTTAGCTCAAATGGGAGAAGCCTTTTAGTGACAAGTTCTTGTGTTACTGACAGACACCAACATATCATTCAATGAACCCTACTTTCTCCTTTGTGGCTTGCTAAATAATAGACTTGACAATGTCTACCACAAATACCAACACTATCATCACATTTTCACCTTTATTTGCATGAAAGCCATGGCAACATCATGCATTTTAATCATCTGCATTTTTCTATGAACATAACAAATGCAGAGGAAAAATATTAAACATCAATAAAACAAGAAAATTATGCATGTTAATAATGTTTCCTGATCTATTGATTTGTTGACTGCTTATTTAATTTGTTTAAATAAACCACTTGTGTCCTTGGGGGTTTGCCAGTGGAGGATGCCTTTTATAAAACAATCCATCTGTACATGGTGCTGCACCGTCACTGTAAGCAAAGGCATGTTAATGTGTTAGCTGTGCTGTTAAATGTTGACCATTCTACAAAATATGAACGAGTTCATAGAGCTATGCAAGGGAAAACATTTTTTTTGGCAGGCATGGTATTAATGTACCACCAAGGTGATTCTCAAAAATCAATTAGATGAAAACGTTGAATACCTTGGCATGGTGTTCAGTGTGCTCTTAAAATTTTTGAGGCAGGTTCAAGCAGATGATCAAGGATGTGAGAGGCATGTCCTAGAGCTGCAACTATCTGGAGTGTTTAAAGGTAACATTTCCACTTTGAACTTTTGAGGCATTACTAGGTCTTGAAGATGCATTTTCTTTAGCTCTATGAACTAATGAAATGAGAATGACACTTGCAGGCCCCTGTAGGATGAAAGAAGGGTACTAGTATCTTTTAGTTTAGATTGAAGCGCCATAACAGCAAGTGGGTGGCATATACTATATGCTGGGCCTCACTTTTATGTCATACCTTTGTGTTTTGTTTTGATTTTTACTGGCCACCAACTTTTTACCACCCCTTATAAGACATGGCTAGGGTCTGCAGCTTCCCTCTCTTTCCTCTTGTGCCTCTTATGACTAGTATTGCCTCACTCCACCCTTGAGTCATCATCCCCTCCTGTTTAAAAACCCGGGTCTACTCACAACCAGTTCACCAGTTGGCCTTGTGGACCAAAGTAGTGTTCCTTTGAGCTGTCTATAGTTTCAGCACTCACCTCGATGGTGACCATTCTGCTACCCTACTAGACACCTGGAATAGTTTGGACTAAGCTTTTATTCAACTACTTACTGGTCAGTCTTTTTTTGATTCACCACCCTGTGGAAAAACTAGGTACTAGCTTACTTCTGCTTTGTTGCAGACATGAGCTCCTCATGGAGATCTCAATTTGCTGACTGTGCCTCCAGCTAATGAAACAAGTTATTTGAACCGTTTCTGTAAATTAATTATTTCAACTACCTTTCATGTTAGTCTCTACATAAGGGTCCTTAGATAAATTATAACATAGAAAATGATCAATGCACAGTTACATGTGGACCACCTTGTGGTGTAAGCTGTGCTTCTCAAACTAGGAAAACCCCTACTCTGGAAAAAGAACTAAAAACACCCTTTAGAAACTATAAAAATTGGCTGCATTTGCTATGATACAGACACAAAAAAAAAGATATTCCTCCTGTAATTATGCGAACAAGGAAAAATCTTGACTTCCTCTCTTATTTAGCTGAGGGCTAATTCACTCTGGCCACTGTCTACTGCCGGTTAGATACTGACTACTCATGAGGACTATCACTTATTTTTTTTGTTTTACACCCAAAAATCAAGCTTGAACAAACTCAAAAAGATGCCTGTGCTGCCTCAGCTTGGTGGAAAGCAGACTAGCAGGTGAGTCTGCAGATTTATTGTAGAAGGGGTGTCAAACTCCAATCCTTGAGGGCCGGTATCCTGAAGATTTTTGTTGTTTCCCTCACCTGATTTTGTTCAAACGGATCCACAGTTTCTCGTCAACTTCGTTACAATGACCCATTCATTTCAGTCAGGGGTGTTCAAGCAAGGAAATAACAACAACTACAAAAAAAGATTTTAAAGACAACTTTAATTGCTAGTTTCCTACATTTATGCAGCAGTGTACCAAAGATGAAGTTAGTTTTTCCCTGACATCTTATATGGGCTTATATTAGACCAGGCTGATGCCCAAGTGCTTTCTTCTGGGTCACAAGTTACATTTCTGAATTCAAATGTAATGCTGAAGTTCAAAGTTTCCCCCATGTTTCCATGTTTTAACATGTTTGAACTCTAAAAAATAAGCAGAAGCCCTATATG
>JBAFTA010000006.1:15622264-15636972 GCA_036919975.1 Melanotaenia parkinsoni
AGATAGATAGATAGATAGATAGATAGATAGATAGATAGATAGATAGATAGATAGATAGATAGATAGATAGATAGAAGACAGAGAGAATTGTAATCTATGTTAACCATTGCTTCTGTTTTGATTGAAATACCTCATGCTATGGTCAAAGTTTTTTTTGTTTACATGATTGCATCACAGTGAAATATATTTGCAAAATACCTGCCTAGTGGTTCATTTTGCAGTGCACACCTCAAATAAGTAACCAGTTAGAGCAGACTGGAGCTCCCCGGTTAGGCTCTTAAAACAACACTACATAACTTTTTGAATTTAAACTCTTTGTGTCTGATTAATTTTTGCATGCAGATTCCTGGAGCTGTCATTGCTCTGTAGCTTTCCAGGGGTGAGAAACCATACTTTACAAGCAACTGGACATCAACACAGTGGCCATTTTGCACATGCACCAAGACTGAACAAAGCAAACCAAGGAGAAAACTGTTGGAGAAAGCAAGGGGAAGAAATAGTGTCAACATCAAACTAACCTATGCTCTGCCAAATTAGCCTTAGTTAAGAGTGGTGCAACAGTAATGTACTGTGTGATAAAAGCATGCACATATTTAACATTTGTGTGTTAAAATCTTTTCTAGTAGATCTCCAGAATAAAGTGTGAACTTGTCACTCGTTCTTCCTTTTCATAGGTTTTTCAATTATGGAAACTACATTCAAAAGGCATCACATATTGAATTATTCTTACCTTTACATTTTCTTCAAGGTCTTGTGCTATGAAAGACCAGGATAGAAGTAAATCTGCAAGTAGGGAGTAAGTTTAAATTTGAGTTATTTTTGTCAGTGCAGACAAGGAATTGGATTTTGTGACCTGAGCATCCTGAGCATGAAGCAGGTTCATTGGCCTAACAGATGGTTTTGTTGCTTTTTGATTACAAGACTTATGGAAAGGTGAACAAGGTTAAAGTCTGTATGTTTTTCACAGACTTTACCATATTTATTTTAAGTAGTTCTTGCCACTTGCCGCCCTGTGTATGCTCAAGATGGGGGATTGAATGTACATTAAAAATTGATGCCACCTGTTGATTGAGCAAATGTAAATCATATAATCAGTTTGTTCTACTTGGATTTATATTCCACACAGAGTGACTTTGAATATATTAGGTTAAAACTGGATTTAACTGTTTAAAAATACCACAAGATGGTTTTGTCATAACACTGCGCCATACAAATAAATGAATTAAAAGACACCATCACAAGGTTAACCATGTGTCATACAGGTACATATTCTATTTCTTGGGATTGCCAGCACTGGTTGTTTTGATTTAAATCAAATCAAATCAAATTTTATTTATAAGGCACTTTTTATGCAAAAAGCAACACCCCATTTTACATAATAAAAACAGTTTATGCATATTAATACAATTTTTAAAAGCCTTCACTCACCAAAGTATATAACATAGCAATTTAAAAACACACACCTCATTATTGTGTCTTTCACACACAATCATGCACACACACACACACACAAAGCTGATAGGAAACTGGATCCGATTACCAAAGAGGTCTGGTTAGTTCATACTGGGTCAAGAAGTCACTGATGTATTAGGGTCCTAAACCATTCAGAGCTTTACAGACCAGCAGAATTTTAAAGTCTATCCTCTGACCGACAAGAAGCCAGTGTAAAGACCTCAGAGCTGGACTGATGTGGTCCACTTTCTTGGTCTTAGTGAAAACTCGAGCAGCAGAGTTCTGAATAAGCTGCAGGTGTCTAATTAATTTTTTTTTTTAGGTAGACCTGTAAAAACACTGTCACAGTAATTGACTAAAGATGAAAGCATGGACTAGTTTTTCTCTCTTGCTGAGGCATGGCCAAAACTGGTGATATTAAAAAATGTACAGTAGTGGTCTGGCATAGTCATGTCAACAACAGAGCTGATTGTTGTTGTGAGTAGGCTGTGGCAGTAGACAATTTAAAAGATTTAAAAACTCTTTCTCAAAAAGATCACAACTGTTGTCAACATGTATGTTAAAATGACCAGGTATTAAGATTTTGTTGTATTTTGAGTGTATATTAGTTAAAAAGTCAGAAAGAGACTTGGATAAAACAGGAGGGAGGCGTGGGCAGTGTGTAAACTCTAACATCAAACAGGCAGCTTGCTAATAACAAAAGGCATGACTCTCAAATGAAGAATAATTATTAAAAGACATTATTTTTGCTAAAACTGAGCTTCTAGCAATGGATGCAGTTCAACCACCTTTCCTTTTCACCTCCCCTGATGGAAAATAAAAAAAACAAAAAGTGGTGTATCATTGCCATGCCAAGTTTCAGGTAAAAAGAGACAGTCAGTGTTGTTATTTGGAATCAGATCTTTGATTATATAAAAAAAAAGCATGGAAAAGGGCCATATTTCGAGATGTAAATTAGTTCTGTTGCCAGATAGTTGTTTTAGGATTTACAGGGGCTAAGGGGCTAAGGGATAGACATATCGGATGATAGAGGTGATGTAACTGTGGGTGCTTGTAATGCCTGTTGGTGATGTGTACTGAGATATGGTATGCAGGAGTGATGGCTTTGACTTATCTTTCTTATTCTGTATCTTGTATTTTTTTATGCCTCCTAAAAAATAAAGAAAAAACAGTTGAGATGTCCTCCCATTGTAGACCAACATAACATTTACATATTCATTTAAACTTTTTTTCCCTAGTTCATTCGCTTTGGGTAAAGTACTGAGCAGCCTCTCTACAAAGAACTTGAGCTCAAAGAAGAAAGTGTGACGGGGATGATTGGTGTATGTGTTCGCAGTCATGGTACATTGGGATGGGACTGTCCTATTGTGTCTGCTGTTCTTTTTATGCTTCATCTCAACAATCTAACACAATATTTTGATTTTTACATTGCTGCTAAGGATCTAAATGGAATCCCTCATAATCTTTCACATGGTGAATGTATTTGATCTTTAGCTCAACCTCAACCAGTGTAGAAGCAAGTGACATTTGGAAAAACACAAGTATGAGTGAAAGATGTGGGGGAAGCGCTCTGATTAAAGAGTTGTGGGTGTATTCTCATGAGTCTTGAATATGAAAGATGTGCGAGACTGCAACCATTGTGAAAAGTTATTACTTGCTGTTAAAGTAATTGGTATAAAAAGCAGCTTGCATTGGGATGTCTGGGCATATGAATGCAATTAATGCTGGCGGATGTGCTATGAAATGTGATCTGGATGGCTGAAACTATTTCCATTGAGACTCAGCTCACAGGGACTTTGCCTAATTCAGAATGAGTTTTAAATCTAAGGGCTGTTAATGTTACACATATTTAAAAAGGGTAGCATGTTCCTGTTAATCTGAAGAGCAAATGTCTTAAAAAAAAAGGGGAATTGTAACACTGCTGAGATCAAGTAATGATAAAAAAGCTGTAGATGGATCATTTGTATTTTTCTAATCTACCTATAGGACCACCCTCCTTGTACATTTTATGTTGAAGAAGAATTGGTTGGTGTGTGTGTGTGTGTGTGTGTGTGTGTGTGTGTGTGTGTGTGTGTGTGTGTGTGTGTGTGTGTGTGTGTGTGTATGCGTGTGTTTTGATCAAAGAAACATTAACATTCAGGAATCTTGTATTATAAAATATTGAGGTGCCACAGTTTGCGTTTTTTTTGTTTAATGAGCAACTTAGGCAGCTTAGCTTTTAAGAGTATGAATCCTAATGCAATTACAAAAAGCAAATTAAATGTTTCTTCCAGGCGCTTGCTTAAACTCAGATTAAAAAAATTATTGCAAGTATAATGGGAGAGCGTTTTCTTTGCATTCAATGCATATTTTTTTTAATTTGGTTCAAACTGTGTCTAATATTAACACATCGGCGAGGGAGGTGCCTTTCTGTAGCTTCAGACTGTGTTTTAATCAGTTTATTATTTCTCCCTCTCATTGCACTGTGCTTGGAAAATTTCCCAGATGGAAAAAAAAAAAAGTGTTCCTGCAGTGAATGATGTCACTATTATCATACAAACCGTTAAGCACATACATTCCTGCTGACTTCCCACCATGATGAAAAACTTACTTTCAAATTTTATTTTGAAATATGAAATTAAAATTATAGATTATGGCTCACATGAGTAATTGTCCCCCTCCTTGATCAGATTTGGTCCTACAACAAATAATATGAAATCATTACAAAACAGCTGTGACAATCCTGCCTTCCCATATTTTAGTGGACGACTCATTAATGTCACCAACTTTTTTTGTTTTTTTTCCCCCCAGATTTTGAAAGTAATGGGAAATTCATATATATATTGCATTTTAAGTCAATATCTTCTGCTAAAACATGAAACCTATCAAAACAATGAGACTTTGGTCATTTTAATTCAATTTAATTACTATGTTTGTGACCCCTGGCATATTCTTAATTTATTTATGTATTAATTTTCAGTATCTTTTTCTTCAGTTATGTAATGTTTACCCCGTTTCTGCACTTCCATGTTTTGGAAATGAGTAAATAATAAAGCTGATTGGGGGTATATATATATATATTATATATATATAATATATATATATGTCCAATTTTACATTTGTCAAGTCGGAGAAAGGCTGAAATTGTGATGTGTGTTAAATTTAACTAATCATTCATTCACATAATTGTACATATACACCATGACTATGGTAAAGAATCAGCTCCTCCAATTTTCATGGGTTGACCAAAAGAGAAGTTCATACATTGCTTAACATTAATTTACAATTCACCAAACTCCTGTGTGTAATTTTTAGGTGATTCACTTATGGCTTCACTAACATGCATTTTGTTTTTATGCTCTGAACCTAGGATAATTTCCCTAAACTGCATGCAGTGCATCGGATCTTTTCTCTTTTGCTGTATTCTTTAATTCTGGGCACCACACACTGCATATTTATTTTCACCATAAAGAAAAAAAAAGCAGAGAATTTCCCTTAAGGATTGTGCATTTGAACTTTTTTTTCTCTCTTAAACCTCCTGGCAAAACTGTTTAACAGTGTTCTGAATGTAAAGAAATATAAATAAATAAAAATTCACTTTAAAAATTCCTTCCTAAAGTATTGTTCAAGTACATATCCCTGCACGATCATACATTGTTCATGCCTTACCCACTCTATTAAAACATGCCCCATATGAATGCCATCTTTACATATTCCACACAAAGGTTCACGTTTACCCTCAAATCAACCACCAGCCAAAGTCGTACATGAACACACCTTTTGTTTAACTTAATAGTCTTCAGAAAACACCAACAGTGTGCAATTGGATGCAAAATGAGACTATGTCTTTGCGAATAAGAAGGATGGACAACTACAATTATATAATTTCAAGGTGTCACATACATCACCTTACATCAAGTTCAACAAATCCAGCATTAAGCTGGTAAATAAAAAAAAAAGTTTCCTCAAGCAGAAGTGAACTTGTTCCCTGTGAAGGTCATAAATGCTGTGGTGCAACTTTCCGGCTGATAGTTAGCTACCTTACTTTTCCAAAAAGTAAGCTGACTAGCGGATATAATTTTGGTCCCTTCCAAATTGAATAAAATCCATTAATCTCTTTTTTATTTGCCTCCTCAGGAATCCTACCACATGTCTCCCTACCATCTGAGTGGTGAGGTAAAATAAGGAGCCTGCATGTAATTGAACACTACAGTCATTAAATAAGATAAAATAATGAATCCCCTAAAAATCTTCAAGATTAATTAGGCAGTGCAAAGCTGTTGATTGGTCTATAAAAAAATGTATTGAAGGCAATGTGCAGACTCAAGCAATCAAAACATGTCCTGCCATATTTGCGGTCAAATTTCAAGCAATAATCAAAAGCGTGAGGCTGCCTGGGTGCCAAGAAATCATTTAAATCTGCTGAGTTTAACATACACCCTGTGCAGGCAGTCATTTTTGGATGGCTTGTGTTTTGATGAGTAAGCTGCTGTCTTTTGAACACTGAGTTGTCGAGCTAGATCACTCGACTGACATCAACCAACAAGCCAAACAAAGCAACATGAGCTGTCACCACGCTAGCAAGTTGGCCAGGAATCGTATGCAAAGATGAATGAACAAGGAGGGATTACCTTGTAAAGGTATGTCTCATTAAAACACAACAGACACGGATGCTTCAATCTGAACAACATTTGCCTGTCAGGTTAACTTTTTCTAAAACTGTTCTCAATCCCTTATGCCCTGACATATTCAAATAAAGACAATATTTAATATATAAAATGTGATAAACTGAGATTTCCTCTCCAAGTTCCAAATCATTTAACTGTGTGTTACTTGTCATTTTTTATTCCAAGCATTGCACATTGTTTCTTTCCCAAAAGAACCTTCAGTTCTTGAATTTTGTATGCATTTCATATCCCAAACTTGCAAATGATATGTGGCATTATACATACAGTATATGATTACAGCGCTGTCAATCAAGCACAAACAGAAAAAGCCTCAACACACTGGCCATAAGTGATGACGTACACCACAGACATGGAGTCCGACCAAGCCCAGCAGCAGTTGGCTGTTAGGAGGCTAGGCTGCCCTCCATCACTGCTAGTTTTAGCTAAAAAATAATTGCTTTTGTCCGTAAAGCAAACATGACTGAACAAGCTTCTACAAACGAAGAGAACGCAGACAAAAAAGTTAAAAAAAGAGAGAAAAGAATAGCTCGATGGTCCAGAAGTGGTTTGGCTTTGTGTCGCCAACTTAGCAACTTTGTCCTGTTCGTTTTCACTCCACTCTAGTGACTTTTTTTTTTTTAACTGATTAGCAACTTTTTGTGGTATTATTGGGGACTGTAACGTAGTTTTACTTTCCTCAATGAGGATCCAGTGTTACAGTCCAAAAGCACTCATACGAGACTTGTCCTCACCTCATGCAGCATGAGATCAGCTCTGTTTCATCACCAGGGTGGAAATGAAACATACAAAGCTGCTGCTGGCTGACCCCGTGCTGGTTTACTGTCAGATAATAATGTCTATTAATAAAGAGTGTGGACAAAAACATTTAAAAAGTTAAAAAGTGTTGACATGTTCCAGACTAATTAAAATGATAATTAAAATATAATTTTAAATTGAAATATAATAAAAAATAAACAAATTACACTTAATAAAATTAAACAAAAAAAAAAAAAAAAATGACTGAAGAATTTAGTTTTATTTTATGTTTTGCTGATCAGGCAACAGTGCATCTGAAGCATTTTCCACTCAAATGCTGAGTCAGAAGATGAAGCATCAATTGTCGCTCTTTTGTTCCGTTTATTGTAGCAATTCTGAGTACTTTTATTTTTAAGCCTAGTTGAAGCACCTTTGTTAAAATCTTTAAGAATAACATAATAAGCCTATGTTATAGTTTAAAGTTAAATATATTAATAGCAAGAAAGGTAAAAGTTTTCTTTGACCTTTGATGGTGATCTTAAATTTCTTTGTTTGAAGGCTAATTTAGCCTTGCTAAATACAAATAAATGGTGAGCATCAATTTATTGTACAGTTTTTATTTCTAAAATGTTTTTTGTTTTTTGTTTTTTTTTTTTGGCCAGCCCTAATAAATCACACATAAAGCACAAAGCCTGAGTGAATTGAAGCCTAGAAGCTCATTTTTGCCCCCAGGTATTCTGGCATGTTAGTAGAGTTGCATAAATACATGTGGTGTGAAATCTAAATTCAACATGCCCAGGGACGTAATATATTCTAACAGGTTCTTCAGCTCGTCCATGTCTTTTTATGTGTACAGTGTTTCAGCAGCATATGCATACTATATAAATGATCTATAACTTCACCTGAACACACACACATATACGTATGACACCAGAGGCTCCTTTTTCCCTGTTAAGTGAGAACTTTCCTGTAAAGGTGAGCATTCAGTAGTTATTCGTATAATTGCACTAACTGTGACTCATATTGACAGCCCTTTTCATTTTCTTACACTATAGTCTTGACAACTTTCAGATGGCAGTAACTCAGATTTCTCCTGGCCTCCTGACCTATACTCCCTCTACAACACATGCCACAGACACATTTCCAAACCTGCATGTGGCTGGCTATGTCTGATTGCTGTAAGCTTTTAGCTAGATGAGCCTCCATCCCTTTCCCACAGAAATCAATTAAACCTGCCAATGGCCATCGATCTCACTGGCAAGGATCGACATAGCTGTTGAAGGATTAGAGGTGTCATGGGGGGGGAGGTTACAGTCTTCACTTCAGTGTCTCAGTGAACCTTGACATAACTGCACATCATCTCCTCCCTGCTTCCTGGAATAGACGCTTGTTAGCCTCGGCTGTCTCTAGTAAACTGTGCTGTAATTGAATAACAGTAAGGCTGCTACATCAGCAAGGCTCAAAAGAAGTGTTCCCTTCTCTGTCAGTCCACTTAAATAAATGGTTCTCTCAAAAGGTTTTCAGAGGGTAAAGCTGAAAGGCGCTGAGTGCAGCGGCAAATGAGAAAAACAAAATAATAAGTTTGTAAAATGAGGATTAGTGTTAGTGTTAATGATTACCTCACAGGAAGCAAGGAGATAAAAGGCCTACGTATTATCTAAAGCTGTGAGCAGAGGCTTGCTTACCATAAATTAGTCTCTTATGCGCTGCCATTCATCTTAAAGAAAATATGACAGTTTAAAGTGTGATTAATTTCAAACTGGAAAACTTTAAAAATATATACAGTTCTGTAGTGGGCCCTGTAATTGCAGACGGTCAGTGCTTGTGAGCAGGCATCACTACAGCTGAATTAATGACTGTGCGCTCATGCGTGTCGAAGTATAATACTTTAGGTTCACTGACTGATGAGATCCATTACTCTTAAAATTAAGTTTAATGTTCCTTCAGCCAGTAGGTGATTTCGACTGTAAGGGTGTGCGCCTCACTGGCTTTGCAACAGTAAGCACTATCGCAAAAGTGATGCACAAAAGCGCAGATTACCATGTCCACGTGTGCGCACGTGGGTGCGAGCATGCACGCTGCTGCAAGCATGTGCGCTAACGTGTTTTGATTGTCAGGGTGTGGGTAGTGTTTATGAGAAATAATGCTGAGGTGAAATCCCAGCAGCATTTAGCTGGGGCATTAATGGAAAGAGAGACATTGAACCAAAATGTATTATTCAGCACTTAAAAGCATGGTGCATCTACTCAAAGCAGTTTAAGGCTCCTGTCCAATTCCAGTGCTGCTTAATATTTCACACGCTTGCTGATGGGGAGGCGCACTGCTTCAAAAGCTAATAGAAAAGCTCCACTTATTGTGCACTCGTTGATGAGCTTGAAGAACACAGTAACTATAAGGTCAAAGTAAGCTAAAGCTGTTGTGCTGTACGGTGTCAGTACAAGAACAGCTTATTTTCTTGGATACCTTACTGTCAAGGATATAGCCTTGTTTTTTGTTTGGGTTATAAATGGTCCAAGCGCTGCAAGAGAATATTGTACAGTGTTCCTCTGCTTTGTCTTACACACAAATGCTCCTGATTTCTTTGTTTTTGTTCTCCTTCTCAGAGCCTACAAATTGACATTGCTTTCATACAGTCCAACCTGCAGTATTTCAGTTGGATGACACATGGAAATAGATTGCAATGTCGGGATGCATCACATATCACTAGGATTCTTTTTGTTTTGTTTTGTTTTTGTTTGTTTTTTTTCGTTATTTTATGTTACCTCAGTTTACATAGAATCCATTCTGCTTTCAGTGTCCTTGCATCAGCCCTTATGCCTGCTGGAAAAGTTTAAAGTTTTAGGAGAAAAAAAAATTAAATAATAAAATAAAACAAACACACACACACTCACACTCACAAACACACCATAAAAAAAAAGAACCTCATTTTACTTCATGGTACTGACCAATTTTATACCCTCAGGCATACTGCAGGAGAAATGTACATTTTCACTTGCATTTTTCTGCCCATTGCCTGAGGCAGATAACTGCATGGCTCCATGGTCTGTAACGTCAGGCCTGCACACAGCCAAAAGAATATGTACAGCTGTTATAAGCATTGTCGTGAAATAAGACGAGTCTGTTAAGTTTGATTCATAAGCTTTTAACAGTGAGCAATTAATGCAACATGATTCATTTTTACAGCTTGTAAACACATATTTTCCTGGCTCAATTTGAGCTTGTTGTTTTAGTTTTGACTGGCATTGATGCATTGAATAAGTTAATAACAAACAAAAAACAACTATATATATATATATATATACAATACAACTTGTCTTTGTTACTATGGTAAAGGCTACCTGTAACTGGCCGTGCTTTACCTGTAATCTAAATGGAAGTAAGACCATAAAAAAGAAAATGACTGTTGGTCTTATCTACTCTAAACCTTCTGTGGATCCATCACCTACAGGAGCCACTGTGAGAATGTGGCAAAGTGTGGACTGGGTGGAAGTCTAAGGTGGGGATCTTTTCACTCTAATCCCAAGCTGTTAAAATTTAATTCACCTTAATATTTGTTACATCTTCTAAAGACAAGTTCCAAAATACTTTACAAAGTGGCCGTGGGAAAATGGAGCATCACTTCACTGGTGGAGAAGGAGCTCCTGAAAACTGACGTCTCATATATTGAATTGAACTGCATACATTTTTGAACCAGTTATGATCCAAGAAGTCCTGAAACTCTGGCTGTTATCCCCCGGAGCCTTAACGCTGTAGTTGGTAAAACTGAGAATTGTACATTGCATAATGATGAATGACTTCGCTGGTAGAAAAATAGAAAAAGGGAAATAACAGCCTTTCACATTAAATACAGGAAACCTTTTCAGATTATTTCCTGGACTCAGACTGATACCAGGAAAAGTCATTCAGTCACTGTAGGCATTAGTATTAAGGCAGTGTGGATATGGGAGTTATAGAAAGTCCTCTTTAACAGTTTTTAGACATTTCACCATCAATTGTGATCAAATATTAACAGCACTGTGAGGACTGAGAGTGTTTAATCTACTAGGCCAAGTTTTGGAACAGAAGAACCAGGGCTTATAATGAGTTTTCAATACTAAACTAATCACTCTACACATTGTACCTAATAATGAATTAACTTACAGAAGATGTAGAAAGTAATAAAAGGGAGAGTTGTAAAGCTGGGGTGCCATCTGTAAGACTTCATATAAACACTCCTTATTCTTATGGCATCAGTATGGTCTTGACTAAGTGTTAATTCATAGCACGCCTGGACAATGTTTTTCTTTTTTCTCTTTATTGTACCACCTCATCTTTATATATGATCCGATTTAACAAAGAATGTTATTGAGGAAGGAAATAAGCACCTTGTGCTCAGATAAACTTAACTGAACTCGTGCTTCGTTTGGTTGCGACAGAATTTTACATCTAATTCATGTCTAATATGTATTTCAAAAGCAATTACTGTCGTTGTTTAGAGTAATTAAAACTCTCGCAAAGAATTTAAATTAAGTAATTGCTGCATCTTAGCTTGCCTGATACCCTAAAGTAGCCATACACCTTTCGGTGGTCTAGTACTTAGTTTTATTGTCTACTTTATCCAAATTATGTTGCAGACTCCTCCTCAACAAATTCCTTGTGTTTTTATTACGGTTTTTTATCAAGCTCCAAGCTAAAACTTAAATTTACTTCTATTTTTTTTTCCTAAATTGCAATCTAAAGTGTATGAGTGCTAATGTTATAAGGAGTAATGAGCCTTTCAAGAATTTATATCTAATTACAGTACTAGCAGTCAAAGATGCTTGTTGAACAGAAAAATAAGTGTCCTTGCTGAAAGTCCACGTTAACACCTCCAGCCAGTAGCTTGTGGGGAGGGAGTTAGGAGCATTTCAGCTTTTTCAAGTAATAGCAAAGGCACAAACCAGTCCTAACCTCCAGTTATTGCATCTGATCTCATACAATTCCAAGCATCCAAGCACCAGGCCCACCCGCTGCCACCACACTGCATTCATGTGAATTCTGTCTTACAGTCGTACCTTGCAACTCTGTTCCTACTTGCAACAATTTTCACGTTCATAAAAAATAGGGAACTGTGCCTAAGATTCACAATTAGAGTTATAACATGGTTTTATAAGAACGAACATCATGGGATAATGGATGCATAGCACAAGAAAAGTGGAAATTTTATAAGCCTCATGCTCAATGTACCAGTTGAAAGCCCTGCAATAACACCTTTTTGGTTAAACCACAAGCCCAAAATTCTTGTTTTCATCTTTGTCTGCTGAGACAGAGAATAAAAAGGTGTCCACAGCTGTTCCAACTTTACTTAAATGGTTGGTATTTCACCTTGATTTGTTTTTCTCTCTCTTCAGCTGTGCACCAATAAAACAGCTCTATTGGAAATGAGACAGAGACTTGTGCAGCTTATCCATGGCTTGCTGAAGGTTGGAGTAAAACCCTGCAAAACCCCATGTGTTGTGTCTGTCTGCTGATCTTTCTCATGAGTTTTAAAGTAGCTGCCATTACAGTCTCCAAGTGGAATGCCGAGAGAATAAAACCTACTTTACTTAATGTTTTTAAACCACATTTAATAGGCATAACTTGGTGTGTTAAATGCTTGTGTGACCAGGCCTTTAGTCATAACCACATCTGAGAGAGAAAAGCTTTAAAGAGATTTGCTTACAAGTTTAAATGTCAAAAGTGATTTGTCTCAATCATCTGGGATTCCACTCATATCAGTCCCATTCAAATCAACATGCAGACAGTCCTCCACAGTCAAATGGGAGAGTTTTCTTCGTCTTGTAGATTGTTCACATTTTTGTCCTTTGTGGCACATCGATCAGAAAATTCCCTTCGACTCTCAGCTGGAACGCAGTGCCAGTTGTCACTTTCACTGTGCGTTTCATTCCCTCTAATCAACCACACCTGGCGATACACCTGGCACTCTTGTCATTAGCTGAATTCCCTGATTGCGCTGAGCTGCTGGCCTCCCCATGTCTGATCCAGATCTTTTGTTCAGCCAGGAATACGCTGGAGAAGGAGACTATATCTGGCTTGAATCCAGCCAGAGCAATGTTGCAAATCCACTTCAGAACGGTCAAAATTAAAATTTCCTCCCTCGTTTTTTTTTTTTTTTTTTTCATTTAAATGTAAATTATGTGATGTGTGTTGAGTGGGCACAGTAAGGGGCACATTAACTTCTGAGGTAACTCACTTATGGATCTCATTAAAACAGAGCTGCTTGAGAAATCTGGTGCATCCAGCTCTATCCACCTGTTTTTTTTTTTTTTTTTTTTATCATTTTTACCCTTTTTTTTACCATTTGTTTCCTTCCTCTCCCAGACAAGACTTCTTCACTGCCATCAGACCTGGGAAATTAGGTGACTTCACTTGAGAAAGGCTAGGAGTGAAGTTAGGCTCTAAAGAGGCCTTTGGGAGGAAGAGGGAGGGAATAATAATCATGAGATGGTGCTGTGTCTTAAGAGGGTTTCCCACTGAGAGAAAAGAAAAAGACAGACATACTCCCTCTTCTTCAGAGCCTTTGACATTTAGGGGTTAGAGAAGTAGGAAAGTGGGAAGGAAGGCAAAAAAAGGAGGGAGCCAGAGGCTTTTAAACTATAAGTATGAATGTTTTGGGAGGAGGATTGTGTGCCTTGTGCCCTCATCAACAGCCCTTCACATCCACTGGGGTCCAACAGCTCTGCACTGGCACAATGAATAATTCCCAATGTCCTCTGGCCCTGGTGGTGACCTGGCAAAGAGGATATAATTAATGCATAGGCCTTGCTTCTAGCAGTCATAGATGCAAAGGACAAGATGTAGATTTGGATTACTCGATCATATTGTAGAAAGGACAAAATAAAATAAAACAGATTCGCAGCTGCTTCTTTGTCTCATTTGTCATTTTGTGCGCAGAGTTCTCACAAAAAGAAACCATTGTTTGCCATGCACACCGACTCACATACGCACACTGCGACAGTTGGTTTTACGTGGCCAATGTCATACAGATATCCAGCAATGTCAAGATTTGTGTTTCTCCGTGTTTCCAATTTCATGAGACAGTGATGCATGACAGCACTGACAAAAACTCCAAGGTGCCACACTGGCCAGGTATTCACAGAGCTGTGCTGACATAGCTGTTGAATTTCACTTTTTCCTTCCTATTTCACTTTGTGTAAAAGAAAAAGCTCTCACAAATTAGATTCCAGCTGTCATCTAAGTCCGGAGCCAGAAGAAAAAAAAGAAACAACCAAAAATCATACAGCTCATTTTATGGTGGACTGGAAGTCTTCGAAGTTGAGGATGAAAACCCAGGGGACTTACATGACAGGTAACAAGCTTAGCTTTTTTTTTGTAAATCCATTTGTTACTTCTCACACTTCAGCTCCAAGTGAAAAATATTTATTTATTATGGAGGAAAAAAAAAGTACTTCTTAGTTTTCTGTCCAATACAGGACCACATGACTTCTTACCTTCAACAGTTTAAAGGGCCGTCATCATGGTGCCGAACTGCAGTAAAACTAAAAAAGTATTTTAGCGATCTACATGAAATCAGGGATTAGCCTCCATGAAACTGATCATTTCTGAAACCAGGTACCAAGGTGGATAGGTTTGAAACCTCTACCGTCTGTGTTCCGTCAGGACAGTATAACCGCACCACTGGAGGATATGACGTCAATGTGACGAACACACGGCAAACACGACAACAATTATTTTGCTTTGTAGTCCAGCTTTACTCGAAGAAGCTGACTTCATCAGCCCAAACAACTGTTTCTCTTTTGCCTCGCACTTAATCCTCAGCCATCTTCTCTTCTATTCTTCTAATGTGAACTTCCTGCAATGCGCAGTGAGCCTTTG
>JBAFTA010000006.1:15652668-15664151 GCA_036919975.1 Melanotaenia parkinsoni
CATGATATTATTCCTTTCAGCAGAATCCTTGTTCTACGAAACACTGAGAAAGAGAAAGAGAAAGAGAAAGAGAAAGAATGTGCATCAACTTCCCCACAAACAGAACTATTAAGACGTTTCCCAGAACATATATATCAATACAATACATTTAAAACAAAAAAACAAATATTTAATTAGCATATAAATGATCAGTATGATGGCGTAGCTGTAGCTAACAATTTGTAGACTCGCAGGTTTTCATCCATCTGTTTGCTTGCACATTTAATGATTAGTAATTTTAAAATTAATGCCAGGTGTAGGAACTTACAGCAAACACAAGCTGAGCACTGATGTCTGAGACTGAAACACATGGAAACATCTAAACCTGAACTTCATTCATTGTTTAGCAGACTAAGTTAATAATTAGTGTTTCTGCAGCGTAACGACCTTTCTCTTGTGAGCTTATGGTGGTGAGGCCATTTCTTTTCAGTGTCTTTTAGACATGTTTCTCTGAGAGTTTACTGGTGAGAAACCTGAAAGTGTAGATATAAACAGTAGCCAGGTGGCCCCAAACTGGTGGAAAAATGGCGTTGTCATGTGAACATTCTCTATAGAGGTTTTGTTTTGCTCAGCCCTGATTTCCACCGGGTGCATGTGCGCCACATTACGGCTGCACCACGATTTTGTTCCGACCTCTGTGGCGTGGCAATCTACATCGGGAGCATGTCAGGTGTGGCGCGCCCGCAAGTGCCGGCCACCTAGCAGGATCTGCGAGATCATGAAATCACATAAGAATTGGAAAATCTTGTGATTCACCACTTCCAGGATCAACATCATGATAAAAAAAAAGAAAAAAAAAACACTGAGACCTCCTGACCAGTTGAACATGTAATATTTTCATGGTTCAGCAGCACACATCTGCAAGGGTTTTTTTTTTTTTTTGAAAAATACCAGAAGCTTTTACACTGCTCCCGTGTTTGATTTGCTGTCTGCCCCTATCTGAACTGCAGAAATTGACGCATTCTGCGTTTAGCGGAGAGCCACAACAAGGTGCTTCCGGGATGCTTCTGATACGTGCTGCGGCGCACCCTGGGGAAACCAAACCACTGACTAAAATGGCAGCGGCGTAGCTGTAGCATGACGGGCACGCACCCGGTGGAAATCGGGGGTCATTAAGCCACATTGTCACTTTACATAGCTGCAACATCCTTATCACACCACGAGCGGTAAGAAGAGAAGAGCATCAAGATGACCTGTCACATTGTGCCTGTATTTGATGAAAAAAACCATTTAAACTGCATGTAGATGTAATCATAGATTTTCTTGTACTTGTTTATTGTGATCTGGGTTCCCTCCATGTCCACGATTCAGTTTATTTCTAAATAATGCCTGATCCTTCTCACAGCTATCTCCTTTGTGGGATTTATGATTGTAAGGAATAATTTCATCTTCTGTTGCAGGTACGGCTCAATGCAAGTGGCAGCATTTATGGAGAAGAAGGAGCAGTTTTTAATTAAATCACTTGTCACTGAAATTTAACCCTTAACTCTGATTTTTTTTTTCTTTTGACCTTTTTGTTTGTTTAATATATTTTTTCTCTCCTACGTCTACTACATCAATAATACAAAGTTCATTGTTCATTTTATGCATTATTTGCTAGATTGAATTTGCCTTAACTTCTGTTTTTTTTTTTTTTATTACTTTATTTACAAGGCTCACCACTGTATATATTTCTGATTTTTCAGCCTCAACAGATTTTTCATCTTATAACTAGGCTTTTGTTTGAGTGATACATCGACCATGATTCAAGACATGCCCTTAATTTGTGTTAATATTAAAAGGCTGATAAATATGAGATGGGTCTCAGTTGGGATTTAGGTATGATTAATACCATTTTAGCTATGACATTCATATTATATTGTTTCTAAATTATTGCCTTGCATAGACTAACAGTAGCTCATGCACATCACTCTGCTTATTTGGGCTTGTTTTTTATTTTATGGTTTTTTTTTTGTTATCCTTTTTTTTTACATGAGCCACTTGAGCGGGCTATTTGAGGTCGTAAGCAGCAATTGGGTCTTTTATGGCAAACAGAAGCACAATGTTTCTATGGCAATCAGGAACTTAACCTCGAGAGCAGGGGGTATCACAGCATCTGTACACAGCTTCTGTTAAAACATCTGGATGAAAAAAAGATCCATCTTTCTGTTGCCATTTATCTTTTCTCCTTCTGCAACCCCATCTCTTTTTCTATCTATCCTCTTCTATATACGTCTGCAACCACTACTCAGTAATCGGTATCAGAGGTGATATCTCAGATAAGCCTGAATAGACTTCGCCTGTGGTGGCTCAGGAGGTTGTGATTGTGCCTGTTGTTAAAATGTTCACACATTTTAATTAAACACTTCTACTAGAGGTTTCATCTTCCATTGCTTTAAAAGTAAGATTGTCTGAAAATTGATGTTCTCCTACAGGGGTTAGTTTGGAAAAACTTATTTTTCCCTTTTTTTTTTTTTAGGGAAAAAAGGAATATTACACAATTAATCTGTATCAGCAGTCAATGACCTGATAAAATGCAGTTTTAAATGTGGATGATGAAATTAGGAAGACAGACCCTCATGTCTTGGTAAGCTACAAAGTCAACTTAGCACATAAAGGAAGGAAATTTGTGTTTGTGACTGATTGCCACCTGATTAGCCACACCGTTGATGAACCTTACAACAGTGGTCAGTTGGTATCTGCTCCAGGCTTTGACTGAAATGGATAGGGCTCATTGGGACCTACTGACATAGGGGAATTTGAAGTTGGTGTTCCGCAACACCAAGTTTCAGCATTATTTGTAGTAAGCCCTAGGACCATCTAGGCCATGTTCTATGTAACAGAATGTCAGAGATAAGCTGTGAAGTATGTCTCCCAAAAGACAAGACCATGGGAAGACAGTTTCCTCATCCTGTCAGCACATAGGAAACGTTGACAGTCTTCTACAGATTTACAGTCAAGGCTTGCAGGACAACATGGCTGACAGCTCTCTACCCAAACAACCTTTCACTATCGGACCCATTGGTGTCATCAATATGTGCACTGGTACTTGGACAGGTTGAGGAATGTTACATTCAATGATAAGCCTAGGTTTTGGTAATTGGATCATAAGGTTGAAGTGTAGACAAGATGCAGAGAATCCTGATACCAATAGGGTAACAGCTTTTTGTGGAGGCAGTGTGATGGTATGGGATGGCATCTCCCTCCATGGAAAATCAAGACTTGTCATCATTGGAGGCAATCTTAATGCTGAGAGATATTGAGATGAGAAACTGGAGCTAGTGGCAATCAGATATCTCCACAGTCTGGAACCAAATTCTGTCTTCCTAGATGATAACGCTCACCCGACAAAGTGGCTTTTTTCAGGAGAGAGTGGAGAGTTGCACAAGCTGGCCCTTAGATTTGTTGAAAACAGAAAGGAAAAACAAATGAAGAAAGCTCAATATGACTTCCTTTCTGATATGAATGAACCACAAAGCAAGCCAAAACTCTGCCTAAGTCAGTCATTTGATGTAAGAGCAGAGAGAGGAAAAGATGGGAAATGAGAGGCAACAAACCATAGCAGCTCAGCAAGGTGTTTCTGGCCAGTACAGCAAATCAGAAACATGTTCTCTGGAGCCTGAGATATCTGCAGAAAGGTTCAGGAAGAGAAAAGGTACAAACTATGGAAAGTTATGACATGTAATAATGGTGTAGGAATGTTTCAGTGCATTGTGGACCCATAGCAGTAAAACTTGCTTCAGGGTCATTGGACCCAACACTTCCATTCTGCTCTTAAAAGTTAGAAACCACTTCATTCCAGCTTCTTTGTCCATGTGCTATGTTATGTTGTTTTTTTTGTTTATGATTTTTTGCAACTCGTTTTTGAACATTTTTCTTTCTTTTTTATTTTTGCCTGAAATAAAGCAAATACAGATGATTTAATGAACTTTATTTGACTTAGGGTGCAAGTTTCTTCTGCATAACATTTCTCATTGAATGGATTTAGAAACATAAAAAACATGGATTAAGCCTTTAATCTCAGAATGAAGGACTCTGTATGGGTTATACTGAGCGTTCTATCATATATGAATGAGCTATTGTGCTATTAAGATTTTGAATGCTTGAAGAAGAATGCAAAAATTTCTGCTTTTTTAAGGAGAGGTTCTACAAGTAAACTAATATGGAAGATATTTGGTTTTGATGGATAGTTTCTGTAAAAAGTCTAAAATTTCTGTAAAAATGCTTAAACACTTATCTTACTGCATTTTTTTTTTGTTTGTTTTGTTTTGTTTAATCCCATTAAGTAAAAAATTAAAAGGAAATTGTTCATCACTAGCTGTCAGCACACCTTTGAATAAGCTTTTGTTTTTTTATGGCTGTCAAAAACAACGAGTTAACGGCACTAATTTATGTAATTAATTTAGTTGAAAATTTCTTGCTCTTGCAATTTGTTTATCATTCAGCTGAGAAGGGGGAAACTAGCTGTCCATGGTTCAGACCAGCACGAGTTTACTTAAAAGTATTGTTTTTGGACGTGCTAGCTAAAGTAGGTAACATTTATCAGTCTCATGTCAATCAGACTCATGTCACTGTCACATGAAGCTGAAGAATGACATGTTGATAACATCAGTCTATTTCAATTACTGATTGTTTGCTTTCATTCCATATAACTTTTCAGTATTAAGGTTTGCTAGTGACACAGCTTTAAAGTCGGGTCTAGAAAAGTTTTGATGGGGGGCCAGGCATGGGACTGACCAGGAGAAAGGCTGGCACAAATTAGATAATTTTTTTCAGCTCTTGATTTTATTAAATATTGAACTGAATTATTACAATGAAATTGATCATCTAATGTCTTTTTGTTTTTGTTTTTGTTTTTTTGTACTCAGTGGACAATGTGGCTGGTAGATCCTTAAAGGCACCAGTCAGTCAGAATTTCTTTTTTACTTGGTTGAACACCAGTCACTTCCTCACGCCAATGTTGTATTCCACATTACTTTTTATGCTGTCTTATCCCTTCTTTCGTCATTACCATTCTATCTTCGTTCCTTTTTTGTGATTAACCTTGTTCTTTACATCATTCCACTCCTGACACATTTTTTTTCCTTCTACACATAACTGTATTTAAATTCCACTCCTCATTCAGCTGCACTTTGTTCAAGCAGTAGCGCATAAATGACCCCACACATGCTAATGGTAGTTGTTCCAGGGTATTGTCATAATAACACTGCCCTGGTTGTGACTAAAAAGTTAGTTAAACTTGAGCAAAACAGAATTCCTGTACTTTTTTTACTGTCACTTATAAATTTAACAGGAAATGCAGTAAAACAATAACGATTGTCATGATGCCGATAGAGACGTGACAAAAAGTGAGTCAGAACTTGAAAGTTTAATCTCCTAACTCCATCTGTTTTCAGCAATGGCATTTCACACTATGAACTCTGTCTTTCACTTTGCATTGCCATCCAGCGGTGCTTCACACCGAGACACTTCACACTCATTTACACCTGAAACAAGGTATGGCATACTTATAAAATCATGGCATCTTTCATTTCCGTTGTGTGATGAATTTTTATCTTCATTTAAATATTGTTAACTGGTATCTATTTTAGATATCCTCACCTTTTGCCTACAATAGCAGCACTTTGAAGAAAATGTTAATGTGCACCATTGATTTGTATCAAGTTTCCATTTTAAGTCCTGTATTTTGCATTGGTCTCCAGCAGCACTTAAAGCACATGAGACCATCGCAATGAGATTGTAAAGGAGAGATATTAACCTTGGAGTTGTGCCTAATGTATCCCCCAGCTGCGAGGCTGATTCCACCAAGAATATGTTAAACCGCTTGTGGAGCTGCTGAACAAACTGGGATCTCTCCACACTTTAAAATCACAGTTTTAGTAGGGTATAAAATTCAGGTATTGGAAGCTGCTGTTGAATGAGATGAGACACATTGCTTTCTTTGATTTCCCCATGTGATCAGCAACTGTGTGTCACACAGACATACAAAAGTATGAAAAGGTGAAAAGGAAAACGAGATTAAAAGAGAGGATTGTTTTAGCAATAGACAAAAAAGTCACCTGGACGAGTCACTTTAAAAAATGAATGGCCTTCCTTTGCAGCAATGCCTTAAACCACCAAAAGAAATACAGATATTCTCTCTTCCTTGTTGATCATTTTTAATCAAACCCGTTCTCTCACTAACTAGGATTTCATAAAAGCTTATCAGGAGGCAGACTGGCTGGGAATCCATCTTGCTTGGTGAAGTGTAGAGTCTCAGGAACACAACACCTTTCTGAAGCGACCGTTCAAAAGCAACCCCAAGCTCTGCTGAGAGTGGTAGATATCAGTCTCCATAATCACAAATACATACATTAAGTCTACAACATAAAGGACCTCACTGTTGTGCAGAAGATGATTTGCCAATTCTGCAAAAAAGCATCACTTGCAGGACAACCAAGGTTATGCAGTTTATTTTTTCCTCAAATTTTCCAAAAGTGTTTCACAATATTTTTAATACTGTGCAGCATGACTGACCAGATGATTAGAGATGCTGTTTTGTTAATGTTGAATTGATATGTCTCACCAAGTATACTTACATGAACCCACGTCAACAACGAACACTTTTCTGGGACAGTAAGAGTATGTACTGTATGTATGTATGTAGAGAGATAAATGATCAAAAACAACCCTATGAACACAGACAAGCAGCTACTGCTGGGCATCACAGACAGTAAAAGGGAGGAGGAGAATTTTGCTGAGACGTTAAAGCAGAGAATGGGACAGGGTGAGTAATTGAAAACATCCCAGACAGGATGTGGACGATAGGGAGATAGATTACACTTTGCTGAAAAGGATGCAAAGGGAAACTAATGAGTCAGTATTTCAGTAATTGTCCATGGCTAAGAATAAGTATCGACTGAGACAGGTCTGAGACAGCAGGCCTGTCTTTAGATGGTGTTTGCATCCCTGTGTCACCAAACCCTAATTGCAAGGTGACCAGTGCATTTGAGAAGAGACAGTGACGCAGATGTCTGTGCAGCTTTTAATGAGCTGTGCTGCTGTAAACACACTTTCATGCTTCCCAATGAGAACTGTGATGAAATAAAGAACCTAAAGCCATATGTTAATCTTTCTCTGCTTTCTCTCTAATATTATTTGTTGTCTGTGTTTCTCTGTGCAACGTAATCAAATGAAGTAAAAGTCTTCAAAGAATATTGCCTTTATTCCAACTTCAGCTTAGTTTTTCATTTGTATTCTGCACACTTTATCAAGTCCATTTATTCGCGTCTTGCTAGTCTAGCATGGATGCTAGGTTGTGCTGATTTTTGGATTAAAAGTAATTAAATTGTTGCTTTATTTCTGCTGCTCAGGCTTGAATCTTCATGCAATGACACCTGACAAGAAATAAATGGCTGAGTGTTTTGGTGCATGTCATCAGTGCTGGTGAGAAGAGGGTCAAGTGCAGTGATAAACTAATGGAGCTTTATCACCCGTTATTAATAGCCTTATTTCCAGCCTAGTGAGTAACAGTATTCAATGAAAAAGCTCAGATAAAATCTGCCCAGAACCATGACAGGCACTTAAAGTTAAACTAGTTGAACATTCAGAAGCCACCGATGCCTGATATTCTCTCAGGACTTTGTGGAGACTAAAGGGGAAACTTAGTTAAATTCCATCTAACATAACTAGTTCTAGCTTCATTTATGCCCAAAAATTGCTGCAACAGGATGCAACTATCACAGCGATTTAATTTTAAGAATATGGAGCAGTGTAATGGATTTATGAGTGTACATCATAAACTAATCGTCATCCATCCATCCATCCATTTTCTATACCTGCTTATTACAATGCAGGGTCGTCAGGGGGTTGAGCCTATCCCAGCAGCTGCTAGATGAGAAGCAGAGAACACCTTGGACAGGTCGCTAGTCCGCAGGACCAACACTCACTCTGAGGGAGAATTAAGATGGAAATTATCCTAACAAATCTTGCTCTGTCTCATTGTAATTCAAGAATAATCCTGTTTTGTTTTTTTCTCCTCGTTTCCCACTTTTTCAATTTTGACTTTTATTTTCTTATTTTTTTATTTTGGTCAGTTGTTTATCTCAGTTTAGATTTATGCAGTCCTGCACCCCCTCACTTCTGTGGAAATCCATATTTAGCCATCAGTCAATCCTGAGTATCTCACCCATCTTGCCACTCACCTGGAAGATCTAAATTTCCTGCTCATCAGCAAAACCTTCAATGGTCAGTCATCTGGTCAGTTTCCAGAGAATACACCACATCAGCCGCAGGCTCCGCCTCCAGACTCTCAAAACTTTAGCAGTTCAGAGAACAAGAGGTGATCAGCTGAGCAGGCTTTGAGAGACTTGAACACACAGTCGTTGGGCCACATGTGGGTTGATAGTCTCTCAAAAACATACACCTTCGCTCTCAATACCGTACTGCATATGTTTATTTCAATTAATATATATTAATAAGTGATTTATCAGCACCAAAAAATCTTACAAAGCAGAAGTTATGGATCTAAATAGAATTTGCTTGCTTTTCAATACACAGTGACTTGTTTAAAGTAAACTTTACATTTTATTTCTTTGTTAGATTAGCAATAAATATGACAATAATGATGGCATCACATCTTTAAGGATCAGTAAATTTAAAGACACCTATACGTTTAGAACATGTAATGGACTTAAAGTGCACTTGCAGACCTGCCTCACCTTGGAGAGTGGTTGCTACTTTCATCTATCCAGCTCCCATTTTCCACTCACGCTTTATCTTGCACATGGTTATAGGAGGATGGAGATTTTCCTGAGATAGAGGCCCAAACAGACATTAAATGTTTTGCTCTTAGGATTATTATTGTCCAGTTTTTCAGAATACACATAAAAAAGGGCTGTAATAACAACTATGATAAAGTTTCTCCAGCCAGGAAAGGTCTTATGACTTTGCATTTGCTTCTATAAAAAAAAAAAGCACTTTGACTCTTGGGCACTCTTAATTTTGTTGTATATGTTACATGTTACAATGACAATAAACGTCTATTCTATTCTACATATTGTAAGACAAATGTGTCATGTAAGTTTTGACAGCCTCAGTAGGAAGACTTTTAACACAACTTAGCTGCTTCCAGCAGTCTGTTCAATGGTAATCATAAGAAAGCATGTTCAAAAAAAGAAAAAAGAAAAGAAAAAGAAGAAGCAGCCTAGTACTTTATACTGGCTGAATCAATTGATTTTTATGGTACCGGAGAGATAGATGAAGGGCTGTGTGTGCAGAATGTAGATACTGATGAATTGCACAGCCAAGTGGATTTTCACAACACCTGACAAGATCACAACTCAAGATTCACCACTTTCAATCCCCTGCAGGAGAAGGAAATTGGTGAGGCTGGGGAAAAATCCAATGGTCAAAATGAAGATATAAATCAGAGAGTGAAACAGTTCTAATAATGGAAGCTGGTTAAACATCAATGGCTGAAAGTGGTGGCCATTAAACTTCTGATATCCTTACATGACAGATGAAATGGTGTGAAATACAGCCACTAGCCCCCCGTCATAACACTGTTAACACAATCTGTCATGAGTTAGTATCAAACAAACCACTGTGATGAGAAGCTGTTGACCTCTTTAAAATCTTTAAGAATTTTTCATCCCGTTTCTCAAGCTATTTGTATAATGCTTCACGATAAAGGAGAATGTCATGGTCAACCAAAAAAGGTCAAGGACAGCTTCAGGATCCAATCATCAGTGATTTCTTCTATGTAGTGTAATCTACCAGGGCTTGCCAGGAGAGTGTCCTGCCATATATAGCATCTGCATGATGTTCAGTAACTCCAAAAACATTAAAAACTCATCAAAGTCGCTGTTAGTCGAGGTGAAGCTTTGAAATGTGAGCAAATTAGCCATTCAAAGTGTATGCAAAGGTCAACATTGGTCAGGAAGGGGGCGGTCAGCGTATAGCATGATTCATGACCATCATTTGTGTTTGAAAAATTAATGGGGTGATAAATCATCACCAGGGCCATCCTTTGACAAAATCACTGAACTGCCATAATCTTATGTGCTCTTTGAATGGAGACACATGCCGACTGCAAGGTCAAGATGAATGAGAGAAACTTAAGCACTTCTCAGTAAAAAAAGAAGCCACAGAGCTGGTGTGAATATCATTCAATAATCACATTTAATATTGACGACTTGTTCCTGATATGAATAGATCTCTTCTGAGCTGGGGTTTGAGGAACAATATTCTCCCTTGGACTTGAACCCAGAAGAAATATAAGATCTAAGCTAATAACACGATGTGATATATAAGCCAATGTGAGAAATAGAGTGCATCTGACTTTCTTAATTTCACATATTTCCTACTAACACATTATAACATGCTTGTGATTATTCAAAAACGACGCTTTTTTCCCAGCTTGTTAATACTGTTGATGTTGCCTTAATAGAGTAGCTGTTTGCTGACATGCTGTGTGCACAATCTCGCAATGTTCAGATTCAGGATATCAGCCTTGTTAGTGATAGCGAGTTTCCCCACAACAAGTAAAATGTGTTTTCACATGAGCATTGCCACAAATTGCTTTGCATGGTTATGGTATGAATAATTATAATACTTGCAAATGAACTGTGATACCATATGAATGTGGGTGCAATGCATTATAGACCTTTACAGCAAGTGATTTTGAATGTTTAAGTGAAGTTATTCTGGATACACCAACACCAATACCAGTATTAGGGATCTGTCCAACACTACGTGCGTGTTCCAGTACTACAGAACCTGATACCAGTGTGAAAGAACCTTAATAACCCTGCAGCAAATATGTTTTTGCTAACATAATCCAGTTTTTAGAAAATTTAGGTAATGAAAATAAAAGCAGAATTGGAGTCCGGTAAGTGCACTAGTGCACATCGGATAACTTTCACATCTATGAAGCCACCAGAGATGTAATACGGAGGATGTCTTGCAGTAGGCGTTTTAAGGGAAATCTTTGCTTATATCAGCAAGATAATTTGAATGCCTCTGGTGAGTATGAGGAAGGCCTGCCCTCAGGGAGAGTTGAGGGTAGAAGCAAACATTGTATTTTAGGCAATAGCGGGGAAAAAATTTCACTTTAAAATCTATTTTCCTCAGTTATCTCAGTGACAGTATTGATAAGAGAATATGTGACAGAAGTCAATGGGAAATGTGCCCTGTCCCAGTATCTAATTTCACAAAAGCAAAAAAGTATATTTCAAAAATTTAATTTCTCACTTTCAGCATTACGTGTCATTTTTACTCTATTTTTTAGTTCCACTCAACATAATTGGCTTAACTTTTTGAAGACTTTAGTGTACTTGGTCTCCTTCAGTAATAAACTTTCTTCAGTTAAACAAAAACAAAACTGAGGTGATTTTCTTTGGAGCAAAGGAGAAACGATTAAAGGTCACCACAGAGCTTCAGTCTATACACCTAAAAACCACCAACCAGGCCAGAAATCTGGGTGT
>JBAFTA010000006.1:15665663-15683291 GCA_036919975.1 Melanotaenia parkinsoni
CATGGAGAAGCTGCATTCAGCTTCTATGCTCCACCTGTCTGGAACAAACTCCCAGAAAGCCTCAGATCAGCTGAAACACTCAGTTTATTTAAATCCAGGTTAAAGACCCGCCTGTTCTCTGCTGCATTTTACTAGTTTTTATTTGGAAGTCAGAATCTACATCTGGTTCTTTTAAGCTGGAATCATGTTTTAATATTGTCTTTCACCACACTGGAAGTTTATTTCTTGCATTTTACCTTTTTTTTTTATTTTAGCATCTTCCCTCTGTTTTTATTTAATTAATTGCATTTCTTTTAATCTTTGTTTTTTTTTTAAATCTTTGTTTGCTTTCTGCAGCCTGCTGCAATGTTTTATGTAAAGCACTTTGAATTGTCTTGTACATGAAATGTGCTATACAAATAAATTTGCCTTGCCTTGCTTTGCCTTTCCTTGATGTGCAAATCGTATTATGTATTTCAATTACAGACATGATGTTTTGCTGTTACAGGGAGGGCAGATGCAGGAATTTCCAACAGGATTTTGTAAAGTGGCTTTTCTGATTTTCAGCTTCAACTTTGATCCTTAACAGTTGCATTTACCTAATATTTCTGTTCTGTATCACCCATTTCTGCTAAAATACAAATTAAGGAAATTCAATGGAAAATAAGATATTTAACATTGGACAGATACTCGTCCTAGATATTCGCGGACACTAGAAAAGATTATTTGCAAATTGTTTTGTTTTTAATATTGCACATATGCTGAAAACTTTGCATTACCTATACAGCAAATCAGATGGTGAAAAAAATGTTTTCCAGATAACAAAAGGCATATTATGTTCCATACTACAGAAGTTAAAGGCAACGTCCAACACTTGCGCTCAATATCTGCTGTGTAACGTGATTTTCCATCTTCCTAAGAAAAAACCTTGACAGAGGGGCTCTGCCTCCGCAGAAGATTAAATTTCAGCAGTTCATGCAAAACATGGACTCACTGCAGTCTTTTCAATGCCAAATAATGTTTGATTGTAGTTTAAAATATTGAAACAGCTTGAGGACATCTCAGGTTATCTTGCTTAGCCCTGGCAAAGTTGGAGAAATCACTAGCAAGAATATATAAATAAAGCCCCTGTATGTGTCCATTTAAATTATTCTTTGCTGTGTTTCACCTTACGCCACAGTAACCCCAAAGGGCATCCCAAACAATCATTAATAAGTAAAAATGCATGTACTCTCTAACTAATACTCAACTGCTAACAGTAGCACGCACGCACATGGAAATGTTTATATTTATCCCGTCCCTTCCTATTGTCTCTTCCTCTCTTTCTAAAATGGGAATATCAGTGATGAGCGGTGCAGCTGGAGACAATAAACTGGTAGAAGAACCAATTATCAGCAGGTGACAAGCTGGTGGTTCAGGGCTTTCAACATGTCATTATCTGCACATCGACATTTCCAAGAGCCCTGACAGAGCCATTTCTGAGGCTGCCATGGCGAGCCTCCCTGATAAAGCCAGGGAAGAAAAAAGAGAGGAGAAAAGCCATCACAACATTCATAAGTCCCCTTGTGTTTACACTTCACCCACATCCACACCACAAGAATGCAGAGTGGAGGAATTTCTTCCTTCCTGGTTTTTCTTGAACATATGTACACATACAGATAAACATATAAATAGCTCCCAGCCCCACAACCCCACCCTGAGCTGATGAGCTTCTTAAAGAGTGTTCCCTTTATAAGTGCAATGGTAATTGTATTTCTCTAATCTAATCCCATTAGAACCCTGTGCCTCCTCTGCAAACTGCCCCGAGGCAATTACACAAAATGTCAATGAATTAAGTAATAGCTTGGTGCCAAGCCAGGGGTGCTCACGGTTGATCACTGCTGTCAGAGGAAAAACACCTCAGTCAACAGCCACTCACACACACACACAAACACACACATAAACATGCATATGGTCTAGTCACCCATTTAGCTCCTATCCAGAATACAAAAGCACATGCATAATAGGGAAGTTTAATGCACCAGGTAAAGCTGAGTGTGTTGCTCTTTGTGATGGAATGGTGTTCTCTCTGGGCAGTGTTGGCTTCATCTGTGTCCCAGATAAGAACCTACAGAGGGCAAAATATTCCCTGGACTTGTGTTGGAGCATGCAGGGAATAGCAATGTAGGTGATCCTTTTGCAACAAGCACTGTACTCACTGAGGACTGACAGCTATTGAAGCTACTCCCCACAAGCATTTGCACATTGATCATGCTTTTCTAAGCACTCTGCTGGATAGATGAGGCTTTGTGCAAATGATAGAAGGGATTGTGTTGAGATGAATAGAGCTTGATTAAAAGCATGTGCACAACAGTGAAGAATGGGACAACTCATGTTGGATGGGCAACTGAAATTAAACCATTCTGTATGTCTTTAAGTGTGTCAAATATAGATGGCTTAGTGCAGATGGAATGCTATGTAAAGCTTTTATAATGTGGTTTGTGACCACTTGAGTATATGGTAACGGTCTCTTTTCTTATAGCACACAAAAACTCCTGTTGTATGAATTATAAATAAATCAACACAAATACATGCATAAATCATTGTCATGTATTTATCCCCATAGCCTATATATATATATATATGTGTGTGTGTGTGTGTGTGTATACTGTATATTTCTATCCCTTTTCTTTCTGTGTTTATCATTTATTTACAATTTTCTTGATTTACATCATGCCTAAATGCAAACATAACCTTAACCAGCAGAACTGGTTAAAAAGGTGACACCGTTTTGCTTCATGTCAAGCACCAGCAACTAGATAATGGCACACTTTTACCAATGGTAAATTAAAAGACAATAATAAAGTTTGGGAACACTACAGCAATAAGACCAAACACAACATTAACACAGGAAGTTAGGACAAAGATATGAACTGTGCGAGCAAAGTTAAAATATTTAGTCTGTTTTTTCATGCCAAAGTCTTAAGCTAGAGCTTTACTTTTGCAGCATTTGCTTTAGATGAGTTACTGGGTCAGCACAGTATGCTCTGTGGAGGTTTGACGCGCACTTCTTCCAGACCTGATGTTCATCCTTGCTTGTAGTAAAGGTTAGGTGTAAGTACTCCCTTGTGATTGGTCAGTTTGCGATTACGTGTTTCCAGATTTCTGGAGCTTCTTCCTGGATTTGTGCGGTAACACCAGAAGAGAAACTACAACACGAACCTTATGCTCAAGTGTAAGAGCACATTTCACCAGCATCAGCTACGGTGACCTTCCATACCCAGATACAGCGTAACAACATGCATAAAACTGTTATGTATACAATGTGAATTATGTTTTATTGCATTCATTTCACACTTACGCTATATTCAAATTCATCAAATTCAAAACAGAATACTGTATGTTATGTCCTTTTTTTGTGCATCTTTGTGTGCATGTGTTTGTATATCTCATATAATCATACTATATAAAAACATGTAGTGTTATGCCTGTTAAGTCCTAAAATACAATGGTTTTCAAAGTGGGGGTCACAGCCCCCTGGGGTTTGCCCGGGGGTGCTAGGAGGACCTCAAAAAATTAGAGGAAGGCTAAGGGGGGAAAAAAAAATAAATAAATAAAAGCAGCAAGTTAGCATGATGATGTCATAATCTGTTTAGACTTGGCGGTTATAAGGCTGCTCTGCTCCTCAAGCTAGCGTGTAGATAGCTAGGTATGGCTTTACAGCCATACAGAAAAAGATTGCCTGAAATGTGTCCTCTGTCTGGAGGCTATGGTGTCCCACTAGTGTAATCTACCTCTGTCATTCCCAGACACAGACACACACACACACCCGCACATGCACAAACACACATGCACACACGAGAGATTTTATTTCTTTTGTTTATTGTTCTTATCTGTAAATCAGTGTATTATTCAGGGAGAATATTTTGGTGCTGAAAAGAAGTCTGTTAATAATTTTCTTATGCTAGACAAATGTAATATGATTGATTAGTGAGAACCCCTGCTATAGCAAATACCTACATTGGCATCTGAGGTTTTAAGTGGCTTTAGGTATCTCTGCCAGCATAACATATTTGCCTGTATGGCTGTCCATGTGCAGAGCTCAAAAGGAGGTGTGTTTTAATGATTGTGCTGTTACATCACAACCACAGTAAGGGAAGCCAAATTGCTCAATTTTCCACTTTATTAATAACGGAAGCAGAAAGTCCAGTGTCTGTACATTATTTAGCTTGAACAAAGTTAACATAAAGTCAAACAAATGGTGACTTCTTTAATATTAAAGGTGTTTAGCACTTACTGTAAAAAGACCACAATGTGTTTTCTCTTAAGTAAGTTAACGTTTTAATGTCCTTTAATGTCATAATTAACTTTTCTCCATTTAATTAATTAATCTCCATATAATTTATATGAAAAAAAATCTGATTTTAAACCAAACTGTGGCCAGTTTCCAGATATGAAAAAAAAAGTTAGTGTCTCTGTACTTGTTAAAGACCCTGTGAAGAAAAAAAAAAGAAGAAAATTAACACTAATCTTAGCCAGCAGGAAATCTACTTGTGCAGAGAAGCTGTCACTTTTCATAAAAGACCAATTTAAGCAAAGAGAAAAAGAAGGAAAAAGAAAACATCTAACAGCACAGATTAAAATGACAAACAGTCACAGATATTTATATTTTATTTTTTAAGAACATTTAAACATTGTCCAAACATTCAAACTTTTGTCTTTTAAAGAGAAGTAAATAGCCACTAACCAATTGTTAATCTGTTAAATTGTGCCTTTTTAAATTTTGTTTTTTTTTTAAATGATTGTCACCTCTTGGAATTCGATGGTTGTATTTGCTGTGAAAAATGAATTTACATTTAGTTGACATGAAAAGGAAATCTATATAAATCTAATCCACTCATAATTTGTTTACATAATATGAGCACATGTATGTAACTAAGAGGCCATTTGAGACATTTTTCAGAATTACCCACTGACAGAGACATGTGAAATTTAAGTCAATTACACATTACACTAAAACTTCTTGTATATCATACTGAAATCATTCATACATTATAGTAAAACCTCTCATAAACAATACTGAAACTACCTCTTATATACACTATACTGAAATTTCCTCTTATTTACTATACTGAAATGTTCTTATACACTATACTAAAATCATTCACACAGTATAGTTAAATTTCTGAAAGCACATTTCACTAGTATGAATGAAAGGAATTCTACTAGTGTGTGTGAGAGGGAATTTGAGCAGATATTATTACAGCATAAGTCTACGCAAAACATTCGACACAGTGTTCTCCAACAATTTCCCATTTGGTTTGTTTTGAAAATGTGCTCCTGTTTTTTAGAATAAGAATTAAGCTGCAGCCTTTATTAAACAAATTCCTTCAAATCCCAACAAAGATTCAACAGTGTGTAAATAGTAGTTTAAATTGGTACTCTGGCTAAATTAACTACAGCTAAAAACATTAGTTATTCCAATGAAAATACAGAAGTAAAACTAAAACTTTTGTATTGATATATATATATCAATACGTATTTATTCTAATAATAATAATAATATTCTGACCACCACCAAACATTCATACCCCAGTGATGATGACACTGGTGGCAAGGAGGGTGAAGTGTCTTGCCCAAAGATTGACTGGTTGCACAGTATTCAAACTGCCAACTTTCCAGTCATTGGATGACCTGCTCTACCACCTGAGTGACTGCCACCATCACGTTTAGCACATTTAGTTACTTTATGTATGAAATGTGCTATTTAAATATATTTACCTTGCTTTGACAAAAGGACTCCAAGGTACTCTTTATAACTGTTAAAATATCTTTTACAGTAGGGTCATTGTGACCTGTAAAGTGCTAGCATGGTTTTGGCTCAGAAATGCATGCTGTACACCCTCCAGTTATTTGTTTTTTGTTGTTGTTGTAGTTGTTGTTTTCTATTGAAGAAGTACCTCTGTTAGAAAATTCTGTTACAGGTGGAAGGCTCCTATAAATGGACTCCATGGAGTCTGTTCAACTACTTGAGGACGGATTGTTTTTTAAACCACAACAAAGGTTTACAGGGTGACCATGCAACAAAAATAACAGCATTTAAATTGTTTTCAACAAAGCATCTCTTGGAGGTTTTCAATTATCATTTCCATGTTTGTCCCACCCAAAGAGCATTTGGGGTTTTTAATTCATAGAGCCAGATGAGAAACAATCTTCAGTCCCCAGGGTGCAAATTTTAATGTCAAATCACCCTCTTCTCCATATTAAATGCAGCCTAAATGTATATAATAAAAACCTATGGCACAGCATATTAGCTGACAGCGAAATAAGCTTGAACTAAAGTTTTTAAATTCAATTTAAAAGAAAATAGAACTGATAGTCATGTGACATGGATTCATGGTAATAAAAGAGAGGAAAATAGCAACATTTAAAACCTTGATCATGAACCAGTTCTGGCTATTGCACATATTAAGTACAGATAAGGCCAGGTAATATGACAAAGTAACCAAAAAATTCTCATAAAGTCACCATGTTTTAATTGATCACCTCTCAATAACCTCAGGGCTACTCACCCTGTATCCATGGATTACTGTGCTTGTCATAAAATGTACAATGTGTAGGCCAGAAGACAGGTTCAGCTAAGGATAAATAGCACAACATGACATAGATTATATCAGAAAAGTTTAGTTTCCCTCACAGCTGGATAGCTCGTTCCAGGATGAGCATTTAATTTGACTTTCTGGCTCATTTGTTTCATTTCGTGGTCGTCAGCTAATTTTTAGACCCTCGTCAGCAGAGGATTTGCTGTTAAATGCACATTGTTTATCATGCCAGCATATGCATCTTTGCCTCACTATTTTAATCACAGCAAAAATGCAGTGGAGCACAGATGACACCATTTCCTGCCCAGCGGCACCATCTGGCTGCAGGGGACTCCCTTAAATTTCATTCCTATCCTCAGTTCTTGCTTCCTCTCTCAAAATACTCCCTGCATGGTCATTTCTCTGGCTGGGCTGTACAAACACCCTAAGACAGCACTCACAGCATGTTCCATCTTCATCATCTACGTTCTCCTTCGTCCTCTCTATCTCCCACTTTCTTCACCATACTTTCCCTGCATGCCTCTCCCTCAGTATTCCTTCCCCCTCCTTTCCCAGCCCGTCTCTGTGTTCGTCGCTGACAGCTCCGCTCCTGAGGAGCACTGAGGGGAGCAGAGAAAACAAAGATTTGGTTCAGTGGCTCTGATCTTGATTTTCTGCAGATTGGATGGAAGATTAGGAGGAGCATTTATTCATACACCGCACAATCACTTCCCCTGCAACTGCAAACCATGACTGCAGACCACAGGGGTTGCAGCTATCAGCACAAATGTGCCATCTGTGACAAGGCGTCTCTATGTTTTCTACCTAAAACCATGACTTGTCTGGGAACACAATGTACTGAATAGAGGTCCCAGAGAAGCCAATGTGGAATGTAAGACAGAAAAAAAAAGAGCAAAACAAAGGCACAATGCAATGCACATCAATCTAAAGTAGACTATCACCTCACAAGAGGAATGCAGAAATGAATCAATTCTAGTGTAACATCTTTGATTTGCAGAGTTTAGGTGCCTCAACAGCCGCAGCATTTTATATGTTTAGGAATCCAGGTGTTCGTTTCGATTTCTCCAAATGTGTAATTCTGAGATTAGGTAAATGGTAAAAGGGATAGCTAAAGTTTGGAAGCCCGAATTCCCTTACAGAGAAGTCCTCAATGAGAAGACTAACTTGAAAAAATAAAAGGAGCCCAGAGAACGCTGCAGTCATGTGGAGTTTTAAGGAAATAAAGGCTGGAGAGAACTTTGTTGAGACAACAATGTATCGCAGGGACAGGAGTGAGTTCAAAAACAATTTCACTTCATGCATGTTGTCAATATGGATTCTTATTGGATCAAATTACCTAAAGTTAAAGCCGGCATTGGTCTTTTGTCCTGCTGTGAGGTGATGGGTAAAAGCATGAGTGGGCTCAGTGTTTGCACATTAGTGACCCTGATGAGCTTCGCTTCAGCTCGGCACTCTGAACTGCCTGTCATATTTCCAGCCATTGATTTTGTGTTGCTTTACTAACCATATTTGCTGAACAGATGCGTGAAAATATACAAAAGTAAAACTTCCCTAAATGGCAAGGAAATCACGTCTTGACATTTTGTTCCTTTTTATTTTCAGGCAAATGCAGTGAAATTGGGAGGGAAGAACGAGTCAAGGAGAGAAACCAGGCATACTCATCAGCCTCTCTTCTTTCATCTCTTTGACTTTACTTTTGCTTTGATTTTACATTTTGGAGTACCCTTTCACATTCTCAAGAGCTGGAGATCCCAGGGCCTCTGTGTTCAACATAATAAAGTCTTATCTTTTAACATAGGCCATATAACTGCATGTCCAGTAATGACAAGAAAATAGGAAGCAAGGTTATAAGCCAAAAGATCCATGAACAAGAAAGTAGAAGGGTTTAAGTCTATTCATACTCCCTTCAGCCATGCTAGAAAGGTCAAAGATCTCTTTATTTGTCTCCCTGATGCAAGATTCGTCTTGGACAGAGAGGCTTACTGCACATCACAAAGAATACAATCAACACAAAACGAATTCTACAATTACACAAAGTCAATAAATAATCAATAAAAGCATACCACTCACTTACCTTCGCATTCCCTTTCCCATTTGATCATTTAAAAGTTTAACCGATAAAGGAATCTTTGTATCTATTATGCTTACACAGAGGAACTCTGAACCTCCACCCTGAATTCATTATTATATACTCATCATTCAGAACGTGTTCCTTGCCATTCTACACACGACCTGCTCCCCTGCTCCCCTTTATTGTGGGAATAAACGGGAGCAGGAGAGCCCATAATTCTTCCTGCTGTCTGGACCAGATTAAAAATTGTGTTTTTGACTTTACCGTAAGATTGCCAAACCAGCTCGCATATCTGAGGACTGACTCAATCATTGTCCTGTAAAATATTAAGAATTTTATTACTAACTCCAAACAGTATGAGTCTTCACAAATAGTGCAGGCACTGATGGATTTTAGAGTGACCTGGTCAGTCTCCCCACCAAGGATGGTCACAGGACCAACTGATGGGTCAACAAGCATCTCAGTTCCTTTTATTGATTATCAGCTTGTGTGTATCACATACTGGATTATTAATAGCAGATTTATGTTTCTTTAGTTATAGTTTTTTGTTAATGGATGAAGTGGGGCTGTATCGTCAGATAATTTAACAGTGAACTGATTTGGCTCCAGACTGTCCAGATCATTTGTGAAAAAGATGAACAGAAATGGAGAAGTGACCCAACCCTGGGTAGCTATAGTACTGCACACTGCTGTGTAAAAGTTATATATAAGTTATATTTATAGATCAACATATTCAATTTAAATTTAGAAATTATTAAATTAATAATATCAAAATAATATGTATAATATCAAATAATTTTTTTAATAAAACATTTTTCATAAAAGTAGCATAAAGTGCTTTCAATGACAAAATCCTTTTTTAGAATTTTTGAAACTGTAAAAGTAAGTAAATAAACAAACAAATAAATGAATAGAAAATAATAGCAATCAATAAATCTTAAAAATCTTAAATCATTAACAACATCTAAAACAACTATGTATAAAAACTAGGGCTGTCAGATGTCTAAATTTTTGATCCAATTACTAACAGCTTACAAAATAATTACTCATGATTAATCATGATTAATCACCATTCACCTGAAGTTTGCTCGTTTTTATTATCGTGGCTATTACTAGGTGGCTATCATTTTTATTATCATCTCACCATCTTCACATTATCACATGGTCATAATATCTGTCCTAAAACCAGCAGATGTTGACAAATGAAGTTAAACAGCTGATAATCGTTAAAAAAAACTTGAATAAAACTGATGACTAAAAACACAAAGGTCTCATTTGTTCCCCCCTTTTCCTGGCCAGTACTCCTGCCAGGCCCTTCTTTAAAACTTTTCTAGACCCCCCCCTGCATAGCTGAAGTATGAATCCTTTTTATCACCTGTCAGCTACTACGTTTAAGAAAATCCTGCCAAAAACAATACTTTGGGGTAAATACGTGCTGGTGTCAACCATGAACTGCTAGATTAATCCATACCTGAATGATAAACAAATGCTACAAGAGAGACGGCAGGCTACTAGTGGCACAAAAGCCGATCAGCTGAACACTAACAGTTTGGCGTAGTTAGGGGCGTGTCTTTTTGGTTGACAGGTATCCAATATCTGCGGAAAGAAGGGAGAGTGCAGCACAACCACGGTTTATAGCTGACTAACAGCGTGCCTGCCTACCTCAGTTGGATGGTTAGCTACCGTTGCTCGGGGTTAGCTCGGTTAGCTTTGATGGGTGTCAGCCATCCATCCCCCCTTCACAGTCCCTCTCTCAGCTCCACCTCTTTGCCTATTTTTGGATTTTCCAGGAATGACGACACGTGTGACACTGCCAAGATGGCGACTATGGGAACGCCCAACAAGCTTCACTTTTGCTCTTCAGAAACCTACGGGTGATGTCACGGAGGCTCCGTCCATCTTTATATACAGTCTATAATCCTGCTTCTAGTCGCCCCCCACCATCATAACGGAGAAATGACAAACACAGTGGGCTTGTTATGCAGTGCATGTGTTAATTCCATTAAAAATATTAACTCAGTTAGTTACATAAATTAGTTACCACCGTTAATGTCTTATTTTTGACCTTCCTATTAAAATAAACATAAAAGATTGACCATGCACTTGGATAAATAGATTAGTAATAAAAACAGAGTAGAAAAAGCTAAATGAATTAGTAGTAATTAAACTAAGGAAATATCAAATTAGTTTGAAAAAAACTCAAACATTTTTAAATATGATAGAAATGTTAGACAGAAGCTAAGCTAAAAATGTATATGTAAAGGGTAAAAAATGTATATTATCAATGTATATAGATTAAGATTTCATTTTTTACTTGTACTGAGCAAACATACAACAAAAAGTACTTCAACTACAAGTATTCACCTATTTACTGAGCACCCTCTTCATCTCTTTGGAGCCAATGGAAGATGTCCAACTCTCACTTTCAAAAGCATTTGATATAGAGTGAGTTTTAATAATGAATATCAATAATTCCACAGGCTTTTTAATAGTTTTACATCAAAACATGGAGAAGGTTTAAAAGACAGCACATTTCCTGTAAAATTATGTCTTTTTCCTTATAGGCAGTATGAGTTTAGAGCTAATTAGCAAATAATAGCTTATAAATACAGTGAAAATGGATCATACTAGCATCATAAATATCTACATCTTGACAGTGTCAACATGAATATGTTAGCATTCTGTTCAAAAAGAGGCTTTGCCTGAGGCATCCTCGCAGATCTGCCACTGGCTGCACTCTTAAGGCCAATTCATGGTTTCTGCATGACTGCCAATGCATGTGTGACTTTCATTAGTTTATTATTATACCAAACTCAGGAAACAAAACTACTTATCCATAGGTTATGAGCCAGTGTACTAAAACTATAACTGTTGTTACTATGACTGTGCTTGTAGATAACCCCTCATGTCTATCCTCTGCTAACATTGGCGCTTTTACATGTTTGCTATTGCTAGTTCACAGGCGTGTGCTGTACTTCCTTTACTACTACACATAAAGCTACAACACATTTCTTCCACATCCAAAAGTTACCTTAACCATCAACAAAGGCCTGATGTAAAAGTAACAAGGGCAGTTTATTATGAGAATAAGTTATAAAGTGAAGAAAAGGATGAATACTTAAGCCTTATTAGGCTAGTAGCTTCATACTGTGTTTTTAAGAAGCACCTAGCCTTTCCTTAATAGCCGAAATATACCTCTGAGCCATTTGAGGACTTGAACATCTCTGGTTGTAAGGTGAGGTGTACGCCACAGAGTAATCTTAGTAATGTAAAAAAAAGACAGGTTTCTGATTCAGAACAAAAAAGCTGGAGGCATTTACAGAAAGACAGAATATAAATTAAATTAAGTCAAAGCAAAACTATAGCAAAGGTTTGCCAACTGCTTTCCTAGTCCTTTGTAAGCAGGAAAATTATATATATGCTGCTGCACTTTTTTCCTCCCTATGGGCTACCTTCTGTATATGGAGATTTCATCATTTCCAAATAACAGCATAAGCTCTCACTTTTAAATTAATTTCCAGGGTTTGCTGACTTCACCACAGCACTTATAAATGCACATAAAAATGCACCCAACTTGTAATCTCCCCTGGGCTGTAAGTAGTGACGCGACCTTAACAGTACAATATATTTCAGTTTGAAAATCAGATTACGCATGCCTTTCACATAACTATACATTCAGATCACTGGCAGTTTGGGAGAAAACAAATGGGTCATTTACATTTACTTTATTGATTTCTCCAAAAGCACTCTGGCAGCAAATCAAGTTCCAGAGCTTCCCTGCTCTATTTTGCCACTCTAAGGAGGAAGAAAAAAAGTTTTTCAATTTGCTTTTATTTAATTTTGGATTCAACATATTTTTCTACAACTGGGAAAAAGAAATTATAATGATCCAGGGGTTTTTCTGGGAAGTCTGTCATCTCCCAGCCCTCCCGCCTTATCCATTTCTCTGTGTCTCTCCTCCATTGCAGCAGTTGTGTCTGGAAATAATTTGTGCTTATATTAATACAATTTATTACTGCATTTTTTTTGCATTGCACTGGTGGGGCCAACTTGCACAAAGCCTATTTTAAATTTTATTTTTTAGATATGTAATTTTAACCAAGATTCACTGTAATAATGACGAAGGGGTGCACAGGGATTTTTGCATCCGCCTGTTAGATGAATTTTCAGTACTTGTCTTGCAGAGCACAGAATGTAGTGAGGACAAAGAAAATGGGGCTATAGTATGATTGGCTGAGGTTTGGGGAAGAAGTTTAATAGTGATTTTTGTAATATTGACAATAGAAAAACATTTCTCAAATTATGCACCAGATATCACCGGACTACTTGCTGTACCTTGGAGGTGTGTTAGGACTAGATAGCATGCAATGAGTCGGAAAGTAGTTTCTTCCTATCATTTATTTTCGGAGGAAATCTTGGGACTTTCAACTATGATAAAACAACAATAATAAATTTTATAAAAGGAGTACAATGAGACAATGCAGATAAAATGTTTAAAAGAATGACGACTAATTGAACTGCACCAAAACCTTTGTTTTACTGTAATTTAGCTTTTTTTTCCTGGATTCTGTTTCTCATGACTGAGAGTTCACATTATTATTCATTCCAGTCTCATGGTAAAATGTGAAATAGCTATTTAAGAATGATCTTTTGATTTATAACTATAAGTGCAATTTGTACCATTTCCAGTAATACCTGCATCAATTTTAAGATTGACATTGGCAAACAGTGAGTTACTGGCATATTGTTTCAGTCCTGTTTGTGGTTCCACTTGCTATTTAAGAGGCTAAATAAATCCAGAGGGGCCTGGCTGTCTGCCTCTCAATTTTAACTGCTTTAAAAACACACATCATCCAACCACTAGTTAGCACTGGAGGTAAGGGGGCGGGGGTCTTCTTACACACCCTGGGTCTGGTCCCGGACTCACGCTCGGGGAGGCTGGGGTCTGTGCTCTGTGACAGTGACGGCTCTAGCTACTGGCTTCCTTTGCTTACTTCATTGTGGGTGTGTGTCCATTTCTGTGGTAGTGTTGCCTGGTTCTGTGCTCTGTAGTGGTTGCTGGTTGCCTGGTGCTTGGAGTCATCTCAGTCTGCTTCTGGTCCCTGGAGGGGGCAGGGTTGTTTTCGTATGATCACTTAACAAAACACACACCTAATATTTTGTTTAGACACCTGTTGTTTTGCTGGTTTATAGTTTGTTGCAGTTTTTATTCCCACAGGTGCTCCTGATGATTGTTTGCTGTGTTTTCTTAAAGGCCTTAGGATGTTAACTGTTTCATGTAATAATAATAACATAAACAAAATGCTAAATAAATAACTGTGTAAATGTGTCTTTTTCACAGATTGCTGAGGTAAGCCTTCTTCAGTCAGCACAAAATTTACACAAACCAGATATCCCTCTGAAATCTTTCAAAATTATGCAGGTTCCACCAAGAAAAAACAACAGAAAAATGATTTCGACTTAATTTTCACAAATATAAAGTGTTCCATTTTGTAAGTATTTTACATTTCACAGTGATGAAAAAATGTTAGTGATGATCTCGAGGTCTTAGATCATGAAGTTTCCCAAAGTTCACATCCCTTAATGTCTTGGAAAACTAATCTTTTACAGAAATGTAATCATGAATATCAGCACAGAGATAGCTAGTTATGGGATTGACAAAAAAAAAAAAAACATTGTGAAGATCTTTTGATGAAGCTTCTATTACTCTTTTGTGCGTTTTATATGAATGTTATTATACTGAATACGGAAGAATCTTAGGTAAAAGCAGGAGTTTATCTAACAAAATATAATCAAATTTAATCAGAACAGCCCAGCTCAAGGATTTTTTCAACAACATAACAGTGGTAATCATGGTCACCTTCAAGCTTATAGCTTATTATGCTCATGGTATTACAAGTGACAAGCTGCACCTGTGTTGTAAGTGAACAAGCTAAACATGAATATCAACAGGACTGCTTTTATTATGACCCCATGCTAATTTGTGGTGCTCTTGATAAATTACTTTGTTCATTACTGAAATGAGTTGGCTGCATCTATCTGTTGCTAAGCACACTGTTCGTAGATCAGCAGCAAAACTGGATTGTAGCCAACGTTGAAAATCTGGTTCTTGATGTCCTATTGAGTCAATATAACATATATCTGTAAGATAAACGCCTTTAGACTTTGAGATAATTACGCATTTCTTTAACAAGCAAGACATAAAATACAATTATGTAGAAAATGAATCAATTATACACACATGTGATCAAAGAAGTCGTTTGTCTAACATTACGGTGCCGACCGGTTTGCTTGGAATAACATGTCTGACCTTACTGTCCTCAGTGCTTGGCACTGAGATCAGAACTCTGTCTAATCACACTGAGCCATGCTGCAGCTCCTGCAGGATTTGGCTTGCCACCACACTGACAATTTTTGACTCTGCATGGCCCGTCTGTGGCCCAACAATTAAATACCAGCACATGCTGCATCAATGGTGTTAAATGCCAATTACATGCACCCCCCCCACCAGACTTTACTGGCAATTAGTGACACTAGAGAAAAGCTGCCCTGTTACAACTTTAGCTGATGCTCTGTCTTCTTGTTGCTGTCAAAGTTGTTTGTAATTTTGTGACAGTAAAGTGGTGATTGAATCATATTCAGTGGCTAAGATTCTAGTAATAATTAGGGAATTGTACAAAACTTATTTTTGGGGAATGCTGGACAATCCCCCAAATAGCTGGTCATAACAGATGCTAGTATGAGAAAGTATATCCATTCACACTGCAACAGTTTGACCTTTTAATAAAAAAATATTCTTCTTTAAACTTAAATAAACTATACCAGAAGAATATTGTGAAAAAAAAGAGTAAACGGTAACATATGTACGTATTTATGTCGCTGACTAGCTAACTGTTCAGTCTTCATACTAAAAGTGCCTCTTCTATGGATGGCAGAATTTGCAGAACTTAATTAAAATAAATTGAAATGGAGAAGAACCTCATAGGTTCAGCTCAGCTTGGACGTCTGAGGGCTGCACAATCTCAGAGATTCAAAGTTTTGGTGAAAGCACAGTGAATTGATTCCATGTTAGGAGACTGATTACACTGAGCATTGCTACTAATTCCTGCTCATTCCTCACTTGGTAATTTTATAAACTTTACTGGCGATAACTGAGATTAAAGGCTACACAATATGTTGCTGCCATGGTTCGAACTTTGGGAGCACTAAGGGGAGCTCGGCTCGTCTGGAAAGCAGGTGAGCTTCCCTTAAAACAGTCAGCTGATACGTTCAGGGGAGCCATAAAATTGTCGAATTTCAGGTTACATTAAATGTTTCCATAACGTTGCTGATGTTTCGTAACAATGAATAGTATCAATTTATCAGCAGTGTGCTTATTCATTTATTTATTTAAACTGATTATTTAAAATCTCCAAACAACAGAGGTCATTTGTTTTTGTGGTTGTTAAAAGAACTTCCATCTCTATATGAGATGTTTCTGATTGCGTCAGCTGTATACAGTCATAGAAAAAGGTTTTTAACTGTAATTTTGTTTTTGACATGCACTAATATATATATCCCCTGAAAGTGCCAAACAAAGTCTGCTTCTCCCGATTGGATGCTCACACTGCGCTGACGTAGCCTCATCTAAATCGTCTGCAGCACATACCCGCTTATTATTATTATTCAATGTGCATACACATACACAGACAGAGCTTTCATCTTTTTTTCTGTTTTCTGCGTTTATTGCATGCATTTATTTCAGGACTTGCAGATGTATTCCCATACACAGCAAATAGAGCAGTACCATCAGCCAAGACTGCCAAGAAGACTGTGGAAATATGTTTTAGAACTAATGGTGGATTCCTACTTAAGTGTAAGGAGATGGTATTCTCATTTCACCGGCTAGGGAATGAAATAGATGCTTCCAAAATAGCTAATCTGTGAACATCTACAATTATGCTGTATAAAACAAATTGTACAAATGTTCACCATGAGAACACCAGCCAGTTTTGATATAAATGATTAATAGACCACACTTATTGACATGACTTTTCACAAAACAACCCCACTGTAACAACATAACTATTGATATCTGCAACTCAGTGCTATTTACACTAGAAAATCAATTGATACAAAACATATTAGAAAGAAATTTATTAAAGATAACAATGGACCAATCATCTGCCAACCTGAAAGTCAGTGGATCGAATCCAGGCTTCCCTTGACGACATGCTAAAGTGTCCTTGGGCAAGATACTGAACCCCGTGTTGCCTCCTGATGTGTTTATGAGGGTATAATGAAAGTGGAAATCTTGATAAATATCAGTCCGGCTTCCGACCTCATCACAGCATTGAAACAGCTCTGGTCAAAGTGCTAAATGACATTAGGTTGAATACTGATTCTGGTCAAGTATCAGTCCTGGTTCTGCTGGATCACAGTACTGCGTTTGATTCTGTGCAGCTATGAATCTGAGCGAGTGGCCTCAATTTGTGGAGTCCCCCAGGGCCCAGTCCTTGGACCTCTTCTGTTCATCTTTTATATGCTCCCTTTGGGTAAAATATTACAGAACTATAGCATTAATTATCAAAGTTATGCTGATGATACACAACTTTATGTGTCTCTGTCACCAGATGACTGCAGCCCAATAGACTTATTGTGTCAGTGTCAGCAAATAAACACCTGGATGAAGGAGAATTTTCTACAACTAAATGAAGACAAAACTGAGATTACTATGTTTGGTAGCAAAGAGAAGAGGGTCAGCATTGGTAAACACCTGGAGACTCGGGCTCTTAAAAGCACTGACCAAGTTCGTAACCTTGGAGTGTTGATAGACTCAGACCTGACTTTTAGCAGCCAAATCAAAGCTGTTACTAAGACAGCTCTTTACCAGCTCAGAAACATCAACATAATTAAAAGTTTAGTCTCCCAGAAAAACCAAGAGAAACTCATCCATGCATTCATCTCCAGTAGACTGGATTACTGTAATGGTCTTTTAACAGGACTTCCTAAAAAGAG
>JBAFTA010000006.1:15689480-15713299 GCA_036919975.1 Melanotaenia parkinsoni
AACCTGAATTGGACAAAGAAGTATAGAGCATGAATGAATGAATGAATAAATGAATGAATGAGTGTGTGTGTGTGTGTAACCTTAGAAACATCAAAATAAAGCCAAATAGTTATGTTTTTGAATTTGGACTATATTTTGAACATCAGTCTCAAATCTAAACATTGTATATTTGCCATTGATGTTCCAATACAATATCATTGCACATTCCCAGATTAAGCTAATCATGACCATCATGGATAGCACTAAGTCATAACTGCAGTGGTGGCGTCCCTGTGCAACAGCATAGGTGAGCAAAAATCTAAAGAACATCTTTATTAAAATGCAAAGCTTTTCTTTGTAGATTGTTACAGCTATTAAAAGAAAATGCAGTCTTGTCTCATTACAAAATCGAAGTAAGTCTGAAAATTTATCATTCTCAGAGAGTATGTAGCTAGTTGTTTCTCATACAGAATATGAAAAAAGTAACACATAGTATACAGAAACTGACCATCAGTGAGTCAGATTAGCCATTTTTCTTTTTTGATGAATCAAAAAGGATCGTTCACACCCACATTATTAATTTAAAGTGATTTAAAGGTTGACTGGGTAGATGTATTGATGTGGTGCATCAATTCCTGCAGTAAAATGTAAAGAGAACTAAAACTGTAATCTGTTTGTAAATCAGCAGTTGTCCATTCCTTGATCTTTAAAGAACAGTATGTGCTTGAAATCCCCTGCACCTGCCAGATGCATGCTTATGCCGCATATTTCTTCAAGCTTCGGTCTCATTTTCCCTCTGTGATGAAAGCTGTACAGCATCAGCATTAAAACACAGACAGCCTTTTTCCCGAGGCTGTTTAATCTACCTGCAGAGTTCGCTGATAACAGAAGCCATTTCAAACCACCACATTAATTCAAAGCAATGCTCTTAAACAATGTTCCCCTTGTTGATTTGGACTTTCTAACAACAGTGATTTTCCACATCTGCATTCATAGTCTTGGACAAAGCGTTTCAGTTTTATCATTGAAACAGCCCAATTTGATTTAAAAGAAGAGATTAACATTGATTTTAAAAAGTGAGCTACTACAAAACATTCCCATTTTTGAAGAAAAGGAACATAAACTGTTGGCATTTTTATATTCCATCTTCTCTTCCAAAATGGATTTAATCTAAAGTAATCATGCCAAATAATACTGAAAATAAAAAATGAATAAATAAATAAAAAAGCAAAACAAGGAGACTTTATGAGTGGATTAATAAGGTCTGTCTGCTGAGAGGAGGGGCGTGTTGGTTCAATTACAAGAGAAAAATGGTTTGGTGAAATCACCTGATGCACACAAACCCTTAAAGAAAGAGCTAAAAACCTTAAAAGTAAAACAAAACATGAGGAAATCAACAGCTTTTCAAATGGATGTCATTACTTTCCATTGCAAGAAAAGACAAAAATAAATCTTTGTTATCGAGAAAGAAATTAAAGAACCAATGTGTTTTTGTTGTTTTTCCAGTGATGCATGTTAGATGAGCGTGTGGTTAGCACCAAGCCTGGTCATAAATTCATTGTGTCTTTTTGTTGCCACTGCACAGTGTTACCCACTTCTTGTCTTAGCAGTTAAATAAAATGCAGTTAAAAGAAAGGCAAAAGAAACATGTCTGTGTAAGCCTAAATAGTAACATGGGATTACTTGGAGCATTGTTCCCTGTATGTGTGGATCACTTTTAAACCAGAATGGGCTGAATTAACAATTATTGAGAGGAAGCAAAGACAGAATGCAAATGCATAAAGATGAAAGAATTCTGCCCAAAACTGCTATCGAAACTTGGTTTGCTGGGGACGTTAAGGAATAGGAGCTACTAATGTGTAATGTGTATTGCAAGGCCACATGCCTATAATGATTTGTTTTATTCCTTTTTCATCTATTTCAAAGAGCGCATCTGTCTGTATTTCTGTCCCCAACTGGGTTGTTTGCTGTGACTTACTGAAGACTAAGACACAAGATTATATAAAAAAAAGAAAAGAAGAAAGAAAAAAAAGAAATCCCTGTTTTCTACTGTACTAATTTAAAAAAAAAAGAGCAGATTCCTGGAATGCTTCCTGGGGATTGGGGAGCAGTGTGAATGGGCTTTGGCTGGTTGGGAGTAGGAAGAGGGATTTCCAGCGGGCGTGCAGTCTGTTCTGCTGAAGCTCCGAGATGCACATTTGACACTCAGGTTTTGACCTTCATTGGGATTTTTCATGGCAGAATGGCATGGCTAGTTTTCAGAGCTGGGATGGTGTTTTTCTGCCTGAAGCATATGTTGCTCTAAATCAAATTAAATCAAATGTTATTCATAAAATAGTAGTAGTAGTAGTAGTAGTAGTGGTAGTTATTGTCGTTTCAGCCATATACATAGTACACAGTGAGACAAAACAATGTTTCACCAGAAGCAATTGGTGTGATACATGCCATTAAAACACAGTAAACAATACAGATAATATAATGAATTTACACACACTAAGAGCCACATGTGCACGGTGTGCATACATACACACAGTCACACCTATACTCATTCTCTCACATTCATTCACATACTCCCTGTTTACTCAAAGTACAAACAGTAACGTGTAAAGTGAATAAGGTGCAGTGTGCTGATTTGCATTTATGTTGCAAGCAGAATTGCAGATTGAGTTAATGTTATTTAAGGTGATATGAGTATTGCATTAGGAGTGGTTGAGCAGTCTGATTGCTTGGGGAAAGAAGCTCTTTTCCATCCTGGATGTGCAGGCAGAGATGCTGCAGAACCTTCTTCCTGATGGAAGTAGAGAGAAGAGACCATGTGTACTTTTCATACAAGTGCCTTTCACAACAAAACATTTTCTTTTAAATTAAAAACACATGCCATCACACACTTACTCCAAACCCTTACATATTGTTAAGCGTTACTGGAGACGATGTAGAGGTTTCTAGTATCATGTGAGCCAGTACATTGCAGCAGTTTTTACAGATGCTGATTTTCAGAGCTTTGTGCTTAGCAAGCTGGATGGTGATGATTATTTCCAAATGTGTAATTTATTAACCTACTAAACAGAAGAAATCAAGGTTTGTTACAGAAGCAGGAAAATCCAAAAACAAACAACAAGCAACCAGAAACCTACAAGAAGGATGACTCTATGATGAAGTGAACCTGGCTGAAAATCTACTGCAGAAATGATCAGAAGGACCAGCACTCAGAAACTGAGTTCTAAGGCTCATCTCATTGATCTATTTTCAGACTCCATGACCTCTCTCTCATTCATATTTTTTAAAGGAATATATTTCAAATGTTTTAAAACCCTTTGTGTGCTGTGTTATAATCAGTTTTGAGTTTATCTATGACAGAGTTATGGTTAGGAGCATGTAACAGCCATGAAGGCAGAATACTACTGTGTGTAGCATCTGTATGTGCTGCATTACTGTAATTAGTAAAGAGCCATTTGCTTTCCATTGATGTGATCAGTTCCCACTTGGACGATAAATGGGGAAAAACAACCAGCGAAACCCAAAATATACTGAGTGAATTATGTGTTATTCACTTCCCCCCTACTGTCCATCCCACTGATAATACTTTACTTCCTCTCCCCCGTTGCTACTTCTGCCCTTGCTGATCTCTTTTTTTCCCTTCATCCTCCTCCTCCCACACATTCCTCCCCTCAGCTCCAATTTCCAGGCACACATCTGTGTGTGTTCAGATCAAGCCAGTCAATACTGAATGTAATATCAGACCAACAGCTTGTGTGTAGTCAGTAAGAGGGAATGCTTTGGCTTGCACAGACAAATCTGCAGTAATGCTTACTTCCACTAGGGGCTGCCATTGCAGGTGTGCGGATGGCTACACAGAGAGTGTGAATCCAAACAGTCCTCTCTTTCACCTAATATTTTTCCTTCTTTTACTCTCATTGTTATCACACAAAGCCAGAGGTGTGATTTTTCAGCTCAGTAACACATTACCTGAAAGTGAGAAATTTTTGTTTTTGCAGGAACAGTTTTAGAGCATCTGTTCAGCACGGGATTATAGCACCTTGCCTTCTGTTTTGCAAATGACCTGGGCAAGCACAGCCATTAAGTTATTGGTGTGAAAAAAGTTTATTTCTCATTTTGAAGGTTCAAGTCCAATTTAAAAACCCAGTACGGTCCCAATCCCACTTCACAATCTGCCTCCAAAACCAAGATGTTTGTTCATTTCCACGAGAAAGGTCAAGCAACCCACATGTTTCGCTTCTACAGATGGACCTCTCACACCTCGTGAATTGCTGATGCACTGCTGATTTAACAGCCCAGCTCCAGTTCTTCCAGTTATACAATCTTTCAGATGCTGATCTTGGAAACCCTTGCCACAACAGAACCTGTAAAGCTGAAAAAGCCTGGGGACAGAGTGGGCTGCGTAAGACACTAACAGGAAGCAGAGGAAAGCTCTACTGAAATTACAGCCTGGCTTTCTCTGCAGCACTTGACCCTGGCACATTCACCTCCCCTTTCTCCTCCACCTTTTTTTCTCCTCCTTAGCACCAGGAAATAAAGTATCCTTGCTCTTTGCTCTGATCCTGAGAACCTAAGACAGCCAAAGCCTTCCTGCTCTCTGAAGTAAGCTCTGGCAGCAATAGGCTAGTTTACAGTTCCCTTCTGCAGTCCAAGCTTCAAGGCATGGACACAGGAGAGACAAAGTCAGTGTGACTGCAGTGAATTGAATGAAATAGAAATGAGGGAAAAGAAAAAAAGGCTGCCTGACCTTACCTGTCTGCCCCTTCAGTTGCTTTTAAGGAGAGAAATGTTGTTTTGCCATGGCAGAATTCAAGAAGGCAAGGGCAAAAAAATCTGTTTTTTCTAAAGTAACTTATACCAAAACCATAAACCTTTAAATGATTTTGTATTACAATGGAAAAAAGCATTGGGATGTCCATGTTTGAGGTCATGGTGAAAAACAAATATAAAAAAAAAAAGTTAGGAGAGTTAGAAGTGAGTCCCTGTTTCAAATAAAGTTTAAGTTTAAGTATCTTAGCTTCATGTTTACGAGTAGTAGGACTAAGCCGAACATTGCCAGTGGGTTTGGGACAACGTCTGTAGAGATTAGACCTCTACCTCTAGATTCGCTTAGTATTCAACATAGCTCCAAATAGCAGGGACATCTCTGGGACAGCCAGTGGTGAAATCATTTCGACAATGTATTAAAAGCAACACTGAAGAGAAGTTATTGTGATAATCTCCAGTTACTGTAATGTTATCTTAGACACAAAGCTGTGTGAGATGTGAGGGAAGTTATCATGACCTCATTCTCCTGCTGAGTTCTTCTGGAAATGAATTTATAAATTGTAAATGTTTAATTAGAACACACCACCTAATTCCACTTTCTATTAGATGACTATCCATTTTCTATACCTGCTTAATCTTATTTAGATTCACTCACATTCACTTTAGGATCCATATAGAATTACCTAATAAAATGTTTTTGTTTTTTGGACATTGGGAGGACTTCATTCATGGACAGGGAGAACACGGAAGTCCGGTTGAAATGCTCTGTTCGGTGAACCAAAACTATCTTGTTGACAGCTGTCCAGTGTCATCTGTCTGGTCCTTTGGCCAAAATCAAATCCACTTCTGTTTCTGGATCTGTTTGATCTCTTTCTCCATACATCTGATTGACTGTCAGTGATCCCCATGCTCTCTCTAATGGGCAGGTTAACATAATTTTAGCAGTTTAAATCACTTGAATAATAGAACTCCACATTTCTGAGGGCCAGTCTTCTTGTTAAATCCTTCCAGCTCACCTCCTCACCAGATGTCTCTGCCCCTTTTGTCCCTGTCCTATCTCAGTCTGTATACATGTGATGTGATAGAGTGATAATGGGAAATTTTCATAATTTGTGCATACATCACACGCACCTGTGCATAACTACATCTGAAGGGCAGAAAGAGGATGTTTTTGCATACAGTTTCTTAACTGATCAGCATATACCATCTTTAAAACTAGAGTAAAATATCCTATAAAGAGGCAAATCAGAAGTTACTCTAACGTGCTTAAAAAACTTTTTGGCGTGATTTTGATGGCTAAACCTGAGACATTCTCACATTATGATCATATTATATCTATCCATCATGTAAACACACAACTGATTGGATCACTTGTGTCCATGTAAACATGTGAGCTGGAATCTCTGATCAGATTGATTTTAGTCTGATCGATGACATTTTTCCATGTAAACATAGCAAATGATCACTTCATTCACCTGCAAAGTTAATGCATTTATTGAAGTGGGTCAGTGATGCTTTCACTGAAATGGAATAAACAGGGTGGGTACCTCTGCATACCTTGACAATTTTACAGTAACAGGCTAATGCTGCTTCCTACTCAGGCCGCTGTCTTTAGACTTCATTTTTATATCCACGTATGTGAAATATCCCACATCTTTGGTGTCATCAGACAAACAATTAAAGACAAAGTGATCATTGCATACCAGATGCTAGGACATCGCCTCCCAGTTTGCATGAATCCAGACTGTTCGCTGGTCTTTCCTTAGGGGTAACAGGAGTGATTCGGGACGTTGTGAGGCGATGGAGGGAATACTTCAAAGACCTTTTTAATCCCACCAACACGTCTTCAGATGAGGAAGCAGAGTCTGGGGTAGCTGGTGCTGGTTCTTCCATCTCTGGGGCTTAGGTCGCTGAGGTGGTTTAAAAGCTCCTCAGTGGCAAGGCCCCAGGGGTGGATGAGGTCTGCCCATAGTTCCTTAGGGCTCTAGCTGCTGTAGATGTCTTGGCTGACACGCCGCTGCAGCATTGCGTGGACATCAGGGACAGTTCCCCTGGACTGGCAGACTGGGGTGGTAGTCCCCCTCTTCAAAAAAGGGGACCGGAGGGTGTGCTCCACCTACAGGGGTAGGGTAGAAAACCACACTCCTCAGCTTCCCCGGTAAGGTCTATTTAGGGGTGCTGGAGAGGAGGGTCCGTCGGATAGTCGAACCTCGGATTGAGAAGGAGCAGTGTGGTGGAACAGTGGACCAACTCTACACCCTCTTCAGAGTCTTTGAGGGGGCATGGGAGTTTGCCCAACCAATCTACATGTGCTTTGTGGACTTGGTGAAGGCATTCGACCGTGTCCCCCAGGGACTCCTGTGGGGGGTACTCCGGGAGTATGGAGTGCTGGACCCGCTTGTACGAGCTGTCCGGTCCCTGTACAACCGGTGTCAGAGCTTGGTCCGCATTGCCGGCAGTAAATCAGAATCGTTTCCAAGGCTGTCCTTTGTCACCGATTCTGTTCATAACTTTTATGGACAGAATTTCTAGGCGCAGCCGAGTTGTTGAGGGGATGCGGTTCGGTGGCCTCAGGATTGGGTCTCTGCTCTTTGCAGATGATGTGGTTCTGTTCGCTTCATCAGGCCATGATCTTCAGCTCTCACTGGAGCAATTCGCAGCCGAGTGTGAAGCAGCTGGGATGAGAATCAGCTTCTCCAAATCCAAATGTGTACATGTCCACAGAAATTAAATTTTAAAAATCAATATTATAGCATTTAACAGTATTATTATTAACTTTAGTATTATTTATATTATTACTAAAATCAATTAGGTCATGTAACACATTGATTTAATCTCTGTGTAACCTTGTGCTACACAAACATGTTCATTAATGTTCCAAAAATTCTATACCATGAAATCAAGAAATTTTTATTTTCTTTTAAGGTTATCTTACATTATATTATAACAGATAATAACTGCAACAGCATCTGACTTGTAACTGGTCGGGACATTGAGGAAAATTAACATTAAATATATACTTTTTAATGTCTGTGAAATATTATCTCCAAACTGCTCTTGATATGAGGTCAGTAGCAGGGAAAATCAAGTCATAATCATTCCCTCTGTCATGGAAATCGGGGTGCAACGAGTCAACTGAAATAGACATTTCATGAGCTAAGTTTATGAGGGCAAAGACACACGTGAGAAGCCAAAGACGGTGTAAAAGAAAGAAAATGAAGAAAACTATGAATCTGTGTGCAATTTGGTGACTACGGAGGCTACTCCAAAGCTCTGAGTGAGGACAAGAAAAGTGTTAAATAAATGCAGTTTGGGTTGAAACAGACTGGGTGTCAGTATCAAAAACTAGATGTAAACTTGAGGAGGGTATAAAAGAGGATTAGCCATAGTAAGATTTTCAGTTTTTATTTTAAATTTTCAAGTGAAACACAATAAAAAAAAAATTCGCTTTGTGGCCTAAATTTCATCTTATAACCATTGCTGCAGTATAACCACTATTATGTCTTGATGAACACCATAGAGGACTTTTTCTGTTATTTACATTTCCATTATTAATTAATTGTTCATGGTGCGTTTGCTCTAAATTGTGAATTGATGCTGATTTCTAACTTTTGACAGAATCTTTATTATTTTAAAATAATTTCTTAATCCCCATCTAGAAAAGAAAATTGATGCTGATCTATAATGCATTACAGAACTATTAATAGTTTTACTAGAAACCATCTCAAAGTATAGAGTTTTTTTTTAAGTGCTGAAGCATTTCATTTTGAAATCTATTATCTTGGTGATTCATCCAGTGGTCTGCTTTGGTTGAGGCCAGAGCGCAAAGCTTCCTCCTATTACAGCCGGTGCAGCCTTTACAAGGCCCCTTACAAACAGATTATCATCAATCTACAGTGGTAAGGCAATCATGTCTCTCTAAGACAGATTGCTCTGTTAAGGTGCTCCATAATTTAATATCCTACTCATTCTTCATCTTCGCTCTTCCTCTCCCTGCTTCCCTTCCACCATCAGCAAAGCAAAGTCATGCTGAGTTCCTCAAAATGTATTAAATTATGATGTGTCATAAAAAGAATTCTCTCTCCAGAGTATGAATCACATGACATATCCCTCTCCGGCCTTACCTTTGACACACTGTATGCACATAGTTGGGTAATAGATTAAAATTAGCTTCAAGTTTCTTAAATTATTGACCCTGGCTTAGTTTTCCGCCTTCTTTCAGCAATCATTTTACAGAGATGTGTGCGTGCTGATGCTAAATTGCTGTCAAACTTGCCCGTTAGTCTTTCCTAAGGACTTATGTTGAACACATGAGAACTGAATCGATAGGGGTTAGGTGGGACTTTAGTTTAACCGTTGCAGTCAGACATCAATGAAATGCCTTGTTGGTATTCTCTTAATAATATGCCTTTAAAAATTCATGGACAGAACTTGAATTAATTCAGTTTTTAACACCTACATTTATTATTAAACCTTGTCTAATTAATATTTTACACTGTGATTATATTGCAAAGAATAATGTGAATTCTGTCTTGTTGCACAACAGATTTTCTTAATTTGTCTTTAGCTACAATAAACGTACCGGATTGTGTAGTCAGAATACATTTAAAACTTGGTAAGTATGGCAACTGCATGTGCAAATGATCACTAATGTATTTAAGTATATGGGTATTTTACACGCAGTTTCCCAGGTACTGAAACAAAACTTTTAGGAAAATGCGTTTCAGGTGAGATTTCCAGATAATTCTGCTGTGCCGTTTATGTGAGGCACCTATGTGGCTGTGCCACAGTATATACCATTAAATAGTGTCCTATGAAATCTGTATTTTTTTTTTTTCTTTTCTTTTCTAATTTCTGTGTTTTAGTGCATAACTTCCTACTTTTTGGGGAAGGTATCTAATCATGTGGTGCATGTATATAATTTGAACAATTCAACAGGAAAATATATCTTTCATAAAAAATATTATTATTTTAGCTCTAGACAGTTTTATGACTCAGTTTCTGGGCAGTATAGCACGGCAGAGACATAGGGGGTGATCACTGTTTCCAAGCTCAGATTCAAACTTGTGCCAGCTGGAACAGCTAACTGTAGTCTGTAGCCTATATGGGCCTTTTCTTTGTGTGTTTTTTTTTTTTTTTCTGCAATCTCTCCTACAGTCTCCCCTTCTCTTTGTCGACATGGATAGAAGATCCCCACCGATCTTCTTTGGGACCGCCTCCAGCAGCAGCTCGAACACTCAGCATGAGTTTGATAGAGGCTGCTCTCGTATTCTGAGTATGCTTCTGCTTTTTTATAATGCTACACCAAATATGGAGGCAGCTTTTTCATTTTCTGTAGACACACTTTGGGTAGCATTCCTTCATTTCTTTGACAATTTCAGTGTTTGTGTTGGCTTTTTCAGCATCTCCAACTTTCTGAGGAAGACTTGAGTTCATTGTTGCCAAATCTTGTGAGGAAAAACAAGCGACCAGCACGATGAAGACAAGCCCGAACTAAGCGATTTAGCCTTCTCAAAAAATAAGTACATAAATACATACATATTTTTTGGAAGAAATTATTTTTAATAAATATCTACAAACATGTCTGTGTCCAATGAAAATTGTGATAAAAATGCTTGTGACCTTTTGTCTGAGAGAAAAACTGTCCTTTCAGGGAGCGGGGCTACATGGTGAACACTGGCACCAACTGGTAAGCTGTAAATCATTTTTAAACAAGCTCATTTTTGGAGTAAGTTTAAATTAAATGTATTTTTATGTGCATAAACATGTTAGGAAGCATTTTCTTTTAGAATTTTAAGACCTTTTTTGTCATTATTTTGATACAAAAGCCATAATTTTCTGTTCATTGCCTCAGGGCAACATTGTGCTGTTAGGGCACTTTGTTCAGACAATGTCATTTTACAGTGTGTGTATATGCTTTGGTTTAAAACGATAACCAAAGCTGATTTGCTTTATTTACTTTACTTTAACACTTACAGGAGATAGATACAATAACATTTTATGGGCAGAAAGTGCATAAGCAAGAAGTTAGGGCCATTTCCTCAGACAGTGAGCACAGAAAGCTTGCAGAGAGTGACAGTGGAGACAGTGAGGAAGAGTGGATCCTTCCATCAGGTTTGAGACACAGTTAAGAGATGAAGGGTCAATCAGAATCACTGAAGTGATAGTCAGCACTGTAACATTTGCGTGTGATGTCAGTGAATGAAGAAAACTGAAGGACACATTTGAAATTGCTCTTCCTGCTTTCCTACCTAAAGGTCATGTCCAAATGCCGTTGAAGAAACTGAGAGTGAGTCTGAGAATGGAGATGAAGATGACATTGCAAATAATGATGCTTGACCACTACCGCGATGGCGAACACCCCATAATGCACACATCTATATTTACCCAGAATGCCAAGGTCTTTGTCATTCTAATGATATCATGTCATCCCTTCAGTATTTCAGAAACTTCTTCTCAGAGGTCATTCTAGTTGTTATTATCAGGTAGTCAAATACTATATCTATGCAATACAGTGTGACCCAACAAGGCCCCTGAACCTCACAACAGAAGAGTTAGAGCTGTTCCTAGACATTGTGATGTACATGTCACTGTTCAGATTACCAGGCACCCACATGTTTTGGAACAAGGCCTGCCAAGTGCCCCAAATTCCTAACACCATGACGGCTAATAGTTGGGAGACGATAAAAAAATCCCTGCATTTCAGCAACAGTGCAGAGAGAGAAGAGGACAATGAAGATCCACTATAAAATTTAACCTCTGGTTAGTCATCTCACTTCAAAACTTAACTCAGTCCCCATGGGTGAGAAATTTGCCATTGATGAACAAATGGTCCCATTCAAGGGAAGACACAAACCTGCCAGCAAAACCAAGGAAATGGTGCTGCAAGATACTCCTTATGACTGGTGTGCCACACAACTTGGAAATCTACACAGGGAAAGCGGTCCAAACCCCAGCGATACCAGATTTGGATGCCGATGGAAATGTTATCCTTTGCTTGACCCAGTTCATACCCAAACATGAAAACTATAAGCTCTGGTTTACAAGTGTGCTCACAATGGTACAGTAAGGAATACACTGCACTGGTACTGTTTGTAGCAACAGACTTCCAGGCATTAACTTGACCGGTGATGCTTATCTGAAGAGAGCAAGGCATGGCTCCTTTACAGAGAAAGTGGCCATAGTCAGAGACGCCGCCTTGTGAAGTGGTCCGATAAACGCTCAGTGACTCTTCTCAGTGACTACATTGGAGCCCACCATGTCACTGAGGTTAACATAAATGGTAAACAGCCTGTACTTATATGGGGCTTTTATCCAAAGCACTTTACATTTATGTCACATTCACCCATTCACACACTGATGGCGGAATCTACCATGCAAGGCACTCAACCATGAGCCATCAGGAGCAATTAATTAGGGGTTCAGTGTCTTGCTCAGGGACACCTCGACATGAGCTCACCAGGCCAGGATCAAACCGGCAACCCTTGGGCTGCAGGCCAACCACTCTACCCACTGAGCCATGCCGTCCCTAACCGAAAGATGGTCACAAAAATCCCTTGCCCTGCCATGGTGAGAGAGTACAATCAGTACATGGGTGGAGTGGATCTGCTTGACTCCCTGATTGCAATGTAGGCAGGCTGTTTGGTTTTATATTTCTTGTTTTTTTTCTTTGGCTCTCCACTCATTTTTATCCGCCTCCTTTTACAAGACCCAATATCTTGGTTTATGTGGTGAAATCCTCACAGAGGGTCAGATCACCTGCATTTGTACACACAGGTCAGATCAGTGGGGAGTTGTCACCAGCTCTCAGTGTCTCTAATGAACTCCAGCCGTTTGACTGACAGACAGGTAACAGGCCGGGAGAAAACTGCCGAGCAACATGCCGAGTTGCTGCCTGTGTGACTGATTGGATACATGCTTAATGAAGCGACACACAAACACCACAAAGTGTCACAGATTTATTTGAGGGCACAAGAGGGCTACGAGAATGTGAATACTTCTGTATGTCATATGTAAATATTTGAATAGAGGTATTCCCAGCTTGTGTGAAGTTAGTCTTTTGGTCTCAGTGATTTCCAACCAACTTATGTCCCTGAGATGACAAAAATGTCTGATTTTTAATAGAAAGCATATGTACAAAAATGGGCAAAATTTGTGTTTTATAGTATTTTTGCTTTAAAAAGTTCTTATAAAAGTAGGAAAGCAGTAATGTACTTCTATTTGTTCTTCTAAATCATCTCTACCATGTTCTAGATAATAATTCAGAATTCATATTTCATCATCTGACCAACCGTCTCCATGGTAAAAATTTCTGTAATAAAACCACCAGATATGATGGGTGAAGTTAAACAGTCAACATTCATGAAGAAACTGATAAAACTTGTGATCTGGATAAAAACACATTTTTCCTTTTATCACTGAAGTGTAAGTGTTTGTGCAGCAGGTATAAAAGTCCTACAGCAGCATCAGTAAACACCTGGTGATAAAATACATCATTGACTGTTTTACAAGTTTTTCTTTACTCTTTTACATTAGATGATCATTTTGGTTGTAATAATCAGTTCAATATTTCATAAAATCTAGACCTAAAAAAGGTCTCATTTGTGCGTCCCTTTTCCTGATCAGTGCTCCTGCTTGGCCCCCCATCAACCTTTTACAGACCTGCCCCTGTATGGCTGAAGCATGAATCCTGTCTATCACCTGCCAACTACAGTGTTGGAGAAGGTCCCGCCAATAACAATACTTTTGTGTAAATATGTGACAGTGTGAACCATGAACCGCTAATTTTCTCCTTCTCAGATGAACAATAAACAAATGCAACAAGAGAGAAAAGCCAATCAGCTGATCACCAACAGCTGTTATGATTCATGGAACAACATGAGAGTAGAGGGAGGAAGCAGTTGCTGTAGAAACACTGGGACAACCAGAGATCCACTAGAGCAGACCCGCTGGTGTAGGATAATTTAAAAAAAATTTTAAAAAAAACTACAGGAAAAGTGTGGGTGTGTAACCCTCTCACCGGGAAAAGAGTGTGATTTAAAACAGCCTCATTCTCCACGGAGGTAACATCATATGGTTACTCCTTTAATTGTGTTTATTCTCAAATCCATCCATAGAGCCACCCCGCTCATCTTTCCCATCTTGCCTCTTCATTTCCCGCTGTCATTACAGAGAAATTGCGTTAAAAAATGAATGCAATTAATTACATAAATTGTCACAGTTTCTGGGTTTTGGTGGGTGTTCATGTTTAGGATTTTGGTTTTTGTCATGTTTAGTTCGGTGCTCTTGGTTTATAGTTGTGTTCATGCTTTAGCTTTCAGTTTTGTCATGTTTGGTTTTTTCCCTCCTTGTTTTCCTGTGATTTCTGTTCTGCCTCATTAGATCACCTGGCCTGATTAGTCATCCACTTCACCTGTGTCTTGTTACTCCCTCTGTGTATAAGTACTCCCGGTTTTCAGTCATTCATGGTCAGATCCTCATTTGGTCATGTGTGGTTTTTTGTTCACTGGATTTATCCTTGTCGTGTGTGGCTCCCTGTCTTTGTTTTGGGAAATAAACCCTGTCACCTGCACCAATTCTGCCTCCTGCCTGACTGCCTGCATTTGGGTCCTCACTGCTGCCCATTACACATGATAATAAATTAGTTACCACAATTAAAGCATTATTTTTGACAGCCCTAAAAATAAGGTTAACTCAATTTTATTGGCATTTGCTTCAATGTCTTTAAAAGAAGAAGGTGACATTTACTGAACACAGTAAGTTGTTTCTATATTACCTGCTATCTTTGATAACGTTAAACTGGGACAGATAAACCACCAAACCCAATGTAAACAACATGATTTTACTGGGTCTGTTTATATTAAAAAAAGAAGAAAAAAAAAAAAAGAAAAAAGACAAAAAAAACAACTTTTGCTGGTTTAGTAATGTTAACAATATTTATTGAACCTGCCCTAGTATACATAATTCTGGCCCTCCTTTTTTTACACTCGGCAGTATTAAGCCTCATTTCCACCAGCAGGTACAGGTCAGTAACAGACAGTCTGGTGCAGTAAGCACCAAATGTACCCCTACAGCCGGATAGAGAGAGATGCGTTAGCTATGTAATAGCGTAATTTCATAGCGAAGCGATGCCTTTCTTGAATTATAACAAAGAGGAATACAACACAGAAAAGTGTAAACATCCAGACGTTTGTGTTCTTTCCTTTTTGGTTTTGTACAAAAGAACATCCACCATCTATTTAAACATGGTCCTATTTTGTTCCCTTTGTTTTTAGTCCCAAAATGCCCAAGAAGTGATGACGTTTTCTAATATCACAGATTCAAATGTGTATTGGGTTGTCTTGAATGCAAGTGTGTGGGTTTTTTGTACTATATATGTGTGAATTTTCACTTTTAAATATTCAATATGTTGCTTGTGTGTGTATATGAGAGTTGATTTTATGTGTATGTGCAAGAGATTATAGTGGAATATGCATGATTTCAGAGGTGTGTGTGAGTTAAAAATGTATTTTGTTCTATGCGGCCCTCCAAAGGATATCCAACATCAATGAAGGACCTTAAATATTCCATACAATACCACAACTTCTATATCAATCTCTTCTCTGCTGTATGTAATATTTCATTTATTGGAAATCTACACCGGATTGTTGGAAATCCCTACAGACAGACATAAGGGTTTAAAAAAAAAAAAAAGACATTATTTTAGAATTAAAGGTGAAATAAGTAACAATGACGTCTAGTGTTTCAAATCAGAACCGCAGTCCAAAGAGAAAAACTTGGAGTTGTCTCCGTGTTTATTTTTGCCAGCTCTGCATCCATCTTGAAATTAAATTGGTCTCTCAGATTTCTCCACCTTTCAAAAGATTCACATAAAATACCAAACACTGCTGTTGTTCAGCAACCTTGGGGAGTCGCCTATAATTGGTTATGGAACCAGGAAGTAGTAAAGAGCTACACAGTGCACCGAAGTTATCCCATCACGTAACTCTTATTTTGAAAGGAGAAAAGCTTGACAAAGACATTGTTGATGTGGAGAGACAGGTTGTTTATAGGGAAGCCTTCTTTTATCCCTCGCAACAAATGTGAACAATTTTTTTTTTTTTACAGTAAAATGCTACTTATTTAGCCTTGAAGTTCGTATGATGACAAAAACAGAAAAAAAAAATTGTACGAATTGTCTCAGCTGTTTGGCCCACAACACAAGGTCGTGCTACTATTGTGCTACAGATTGCAGCACTACATCTTTACAGTACATTTGTTTTACAGCATGAACTCTGTCCCCACTGTTTAAATGCAGTCTCAATGGTAGATTCGACAACATGGTCTGGCCTTGGAAAAGCATCACTCATATTCTTCATCAAAACAAGTCTTTTGGCAGCCAACTCCAGGGAATCCAGAGCAATAACAGAAAACAGTCAACATCTCATACTGTCGCTGTTCCTCTGCTATGCTTGTTTTTTTCATCTTTCTTCTTTAATGATGAACACTCTAACCTCAGGTGTATAGTACCTCAGTCTATGTGGCTTTGTTGCCTTGTCAGTGTCATAACTTTGAAGTCATATTTTATGTTCCACAATGCTCATCTTCTTTCTTTTCATGTTTATCTATTTATTTATTTGCCCATGGCAGTCCAATATCATTATTTTCCCTCCGAATGAAAGAGAATGAAATGATGATGATGATAAGAGGGAAATAAGAAAAAAAAAAAAAAAAGTTGCGCCTACAATTCCTAACCCTTTTCAAAATTCAGTTCCTCTTTCAATTATTCTAAACCCAACCAGAAGGATCTCACCAAAGAGGTGACAACACTGACAAAGCTGGTCTAAGATCTATCAGCTTGGAAATAATTTGATGCCAGTCACTTTTTATTTGTTGCTTATCGAGGATAGTGGTGCACAAATTGATTCACAGTGACAGGTTTTTGGATGGAAACGGGAAGAGAGGAAATGAGAAAAAGGTTATGATTTACTATGCAAGGGTTCCTTTGTTCTGTCCCTCAGCTTAATTAGAGGGGCCCAGCTTTACATGGCCCGTCAAACTGGAAGCAGTGACAGCAGCAGACTTTTCAAGCTGTTTCTTTTAAACCAAGTTCACACTACAAGATCTCAAGCCAGATTTTCATGTCACCGACAGATGTTGGAGGTTGTGGAAAAGTGATCCAAATCTGACGGAAATCCCCAGATCAGTCGGGGATCACCAGTTGGTATGTGTGAAGGCTATGAAGGTGTGATTTGTGAGCATCACAAAGACTTGCTAGTCTACAGTTGGAAGTGCTCATTGGAGATAAGTCAGATGATATGAGATCAGCCTTGTAATGTGTACATACCATAGATCTTATATAAAAGATAGACAGAGCCTCCATGATATCACCTGTGGGTTTCTGACGAGCTGAATTGAAGCTCATTGGGCGGTTCCCACCGTTGCCATCTTGGCAGCATCACACGTGTCATCATTCCTGGAAAATCTAAAAATAGGCAAAGAGGTGGAGCTGAGAGGGGGACTGTGAAGGTGGGGGTGGATGATTAACACCCAAACTCCGAGCTGCCTGTAGCTAAAAGCTAACTAAGCCAACTTGGATCTAACATAAGCGAACCGGCTAACGAAGGTAGGGGGGCTAAAGCTAAGGCTAACTGTTTGCCGGCTAAAAACCGCGGTTGTACTGCACTCTCCCTTCTTGCCGCAGATATTTTAAACTTGTCATTTTAAAGGACACACCCACAATTATGCTGAATTTCAAGGTTAAATAACATTCAAACGGATGAGTTAGAAAAGAAAATTCACCCCTATCACAGTTAGGTCAAGGTAAACTTGATCTAATAATCCTAAAATGTATTTTTGTACCAAGCTTTAAACAAGTTTATTTCTGCTGTGAAGTTGGTCTTTTGAACATTGGACTCTATGAGGATTGACTCTGTTTTGGAGCCAGCCCCTTGTGGATGAGGGGTGAACTGCAATTTTTTGCACTTTTGCATACGCTTCAAATTTTATTGTCTGAGATTTGTACATACTGACTTCAGAACTCCCAAATACAACAGAAATGTCATGTAGTGTGAAAAATACAGTGATTTGAAAATTCTACATATTTGTCTAAATTTGAGTGCTAAATAGCCAGTGGAGCTTGTGTCATTGCACATCCAGAATCTGATGGATGCAATTTTCATTGGAAACTTGATACTGACAACTTGTCTTCACCTTGATTTACTGCATCTGTAAATAAGCCCTCAACCCGGACTTTCAAGTAAGAGAATGCTGGTTGAAATTCACAATCTTTTCTTCTGTTTACTTTTGTAATTCCACCATTGGGCCTACTTGCTTTGTTTGCTTTGGTTCCTGCAGATAATGGTGCCAGTTAGGAGTTAAAAATGGGAAATTGGTTAAGATTAGAATTTACACAAGGTCAGAAAAATAGACTTTTACACATGATACAAAGTTATATGCTTACTGGTCCCAGTTCCCATCCCATGACATAGTGTTAGCCGGCACAAGATAATCGCATAAGAAATGTTGTCATCTTTCAATTTTAAACCCTATGTTGTGAAACTACAAAATATTGTTTGCATTGACTAATGTTAATATTTAATAGCTTTGCAGAGCAATGCTGCACATGCCAGGTGGGATTATATAAATACATACCAGCTGTTTTCATGAGTTATAAGCACACAACAGTCTGCAGTATTCCTTGTTGTAATGGCGGTTTGCTGTCTGCCCCACTGACTGCTCTAACAGCAGATAAATGGTGCTTCTCATAGTCTAGATGACTTTAGACTTGCAATCAAGAAGTAATGAGGGTTGTCATGACAATCACATCCCACAAGCAATAGAGGACATTTTAAAACATACTAACACAAATTATTCCTTTGTTGTTTGTTTGTTTTTTATTTTCTTTACCTTTTTTACCTTGCTGGAGAGGGGGGGGGGGATACCTAAGGAGTAGGATCCAAAGGATTTTAATGTATTAGAACTGCTTTAAATAGAAACCCAAGTTACGGACAGCCTGCAAGACAAGTACAGGAGCTTTACAATGCAAGGAGATACTTATCAACATATTATATTGTTAATACTGTAAAGACCTTTCCACATCAAGTCCATTTATGTTGTTTTGCATTTAAGAATAAAAAACGGTTTCAAAATATTTCATATTTATGCTGATGCTAAATATTTACACACAAATCGGATGTTTCTTTTTATACCAAGCACTTTACAAGTTGGGAAGTAGAAATTCCAGGAATATTACATTGCCATGATATTATCAGATGGAACCAAAGCCTGAAATATTGAAATACACTTGAAGGTGGGGTGGATAAACCCCAAAGTTTTTTAAACACTAGGTATTACTCTCCTGGCTGACACCAAATCAAATGGACCCAGTATTTACTTTTTCTGTTGTGAAGTGGGAGTACCACAAAATCATCCTCAATGCATGACAGCTCCTTTTTGTCTTGCTTATATCAGATATGCACACAATAGGGCAAAAAAAAAAACAAAAAAAAAAACACACACACAAGTTTTGTTTCAATTAAATAAAAAGAAAGAAATATACAGACTGATAAACCAGAAATACTCTGTTATTTCTATAGATGTAACATGTCACAGAAACAAAATTATCCACAGGACTATTTATATTAGGGGCGAGCCATTTAACATGAAATGTCTAGTCTCATTGATTTAATACTTTTTAATTCTTTTGACAAACTTAAATCCCTCGGGATAAACCACATTCCCAAGCAAAGCACATCAGAATTCCATTTCTCAGGAGAAGCTTCTTTTTATTCCTCCACTAAGTCTAACCCTCACAGATTGACTCCAGGACAAAGATCCGGCATGTATTGAACTGACAACATGAAAGGCTGCATAATACCTGCCCAAGAAGATATTGTTACATGTTATTGGCTTGCTTTGTCTCACATGCCCTGCTGTAACGTGACAGGAAATTGTGGTATTCCTGTTGAAACACGACATGCAGTTGTAATATAGATGAGATGTCTGTCTCAGAAAGTTCTGAAGGATGAAAGAAAAGAGTATGGTCTGTTAGAGAACTTTTTGCCTTGGTGGTTTCCTGTGTCCCACAACGCCCACCTGCACGGTTCACTTCACTTGTGGCTCTGTCTTTGATCACATTTACACATATTAATATGCAGTCTACATACATTATGTCTGTACTATCTGATCATTTCATGATACCATTTTAAAGAAGCAGAAAAAGAAATTATAATCCTCTCAACCAAGGTTGGAAAAGGGTCACTCTCTAGATGAAATTCAGTGCATTTCTAATGGTTGATCTGATATGGAGCTGTACTGCAGGCTCCAGTTGCTGTAAGTGACAAATGGCTCATAAATATAAGGTGGTCAAAAGAAAAAAAAAAACAAAGAAGAAGAATGTAGGTAGAGAAAGAGAATATAAAATAACACTTTTTTTTCCTGGTGAGTGGGTTAAAATGGTAAGCTTTCAGCTCATAAAAAAAGTTTTAAAAAATTACCATTTTTTTTAAGCTACCAGCAAAGGACACTTTCTAAACTTATTATTTTGAGTAATTAAGTTTTTATTCAAGCAAGCAACAAAACATATTTTTGAAACTGTTGGTGTCATACTTCATGGTATTGCGAAGAAGATCTTTGATGGATGACAGTCGATCGTTGATGGCCAATACTCAAGTCTGCCATCTAGTGGTGGAAAGTGGTAACAGGTTTAAGATCTCTTGCTGGAGATAAGGCCTGGTGCTTAGTGGGTTAAACTTGCTGTTCTCCAACAAACCACCCAACCTCTTTTCAAAGTAATTGTTCCCATTCTTTTAAAACAGAGGATTTTTAAAAGGTAGGTGTGCTATCACTGACATCTGACTAACATTTCACTGCAGCAAAATTTCATTTATTATATTCTTTTTCTTTTCTGACAGGTGACATCTATGCGTGTACACTCCGTGCTTTTCCTCTAAAGCTACCCCACGCACTTGCAGCTCCATTGTTGTTTTCCCCCTATCAAGAAAATGTCACCTCAGGTTTCACCTTTTGAAAATGTTGACAAAATGCTCTCAGACCTGGCAGAGGCTCTAAACACTTTACCCCATGTTAATATTACATGTTGTGTGAAATTCTGTGTCTTGGAGGCAACTGTGACAGAGCTGGAGGGCAAACATGTAGACCTTGATTACTCCTCTGAAAGTCTCTCACTCTGCTGTAAATTTCCATATGTTTCATCTGTAGGTTTCACTGTAATGTGGTTTATTGATATAGTTGTAACTCATAGGCAAAGGCATCTCAAGGTACTTAAAAGATACAGTCCAATTCAATCCAATTATAATTATATTTGTCATAATCCAAATTAGTCAAATGCATTGTAATCCAATTATAGTATAATCTAGTTCATTATAATCTGATTAAGTCTAATTCATTGTATTTTTATATATTTTTATTCATAATATGCCAATTCATAAAACGCTGTCTAACTAAAGAAAATCAAGGCTCACGTCAGATTTTTTCTTTGATGATATACCTTGACCTCTAGTGGAGAGTTTGTGTGCTTGGTGTTTTGTGTGTGTTTTGGTTTTCCATGCTTTTATATCATTATAGTAGCTGTTATAGAAATCTGTAGTAGACAACGGGGGAAAAACTTGAGATGTACATCAACACTGAGTATTACAGTAGCATGACTGAATTCTTATCATGTTCACGGTCATGAGGAAGTTTACAATGTTCTTAACAGTCAAATATAAAAGGATTTTCAAAGAGTTTCAATTGCACACAAATGTCATTCGCTGTCAATGTGATGGAAGGTTATTGGTGAGAATATACTGCATCAAATATCTTTACAGGGGCAGCAGAAAGCATGAAATAAATCTTTAATCGTTGAGCAGTGGATGCAGGGTCCACAGAGCTGTTGAGCTGTCCAGGTAGTGAGGCATTTTATGAGTGTGAACTTGTTTTTATGTGATGACAGTGACAAAATTTTGGATGCAAACTGACTTATAGGGTTTCCTGTACTCACAGATGTAACATTGCCATACCCACTGGTACAGAGTTATTTTTTAAGGTTAAGGTTTGGTTTTAGGAGCAGAGTTAGAACTGTTTGTGGTTACGGGTTAGGAGGGGGCTAGAGGATGAACTGAGCTTCAATGACTAAACTAGATATGTGGATGTCTGTGAGTTCAGTGTCCCCCTGGCTCTGATTTTGGGGCAAAATTTACTGTATGAATTTTTGTATAGTATATAATATAAAAATCTAGTCATCTCTGTGTCTGTTCAGCCTCCTCCTCTCCCTCTCCTGTTGTGAATCATGACGACTGTCAGCTAATCTGCTTTTCTGTTGCTACTACTGTTGTGTTTATCATTCAGCAAAGACAGAAGACACTAGCAGTTTATAATTCACACTGGCACATCTTTACCCAAACGTATTGTTTTTGGACATGCTAGCAATAGTAAGAAAATTTACCACTCTTATGTCAATCAGATCCATGTCACTATCACCTCACCTCACTATCACTATGTCACTAATATTCATGTCATAACATATTTTTATGAACACTATACTGTATTTATATGTTCACTGGACCTTATATTTATTTGCACCACAACCATTTATTTATACATCTTCTATACAATTTTATATTGCTTTTTTGTTTTTTTGCTTTAATTTGTATAGGTTTTTCTTCTTTTTTATTTTATTGTATTTCTGTTGTCTCTCTGTGTAATGCTGCTACTATACTGTAATTTCCCAGTTTGGGATGAATAAATATCTGAAGCTGAAGAATTAAAAATGTTGATGAAAATAGCCTATTGTAGCGTAATGCCTCGATATTAATGTAAAACCTTGATGGTAGAAATTAATATCAAGATGAACGAAACCTTATAATTGTGATTTTCCTCAAAGTAGGACACCGCTCTTCTGTAAAAGCTGATTAAGTAGTCCACGGTCCAGAAGAGAAAACTGTGAGTGGGGTTTAAATAAAATTATTGATTTTAATCCAGTCTAATTCTCATATCTGAAGTTGCAAATTCAACGTTTGAAAGGAAATTGATTCCATCCAAAAATAACCACAGAAACGATTCTAAATTGCAATAATGTAAACAACTTATTAACCACCAATAATCAATTAACAGCAAAGAGAAATCAATGTCAGAAATAATGAAATTATCAATATCGCTTTAGAGACTCTGCCGGCCTTCTGTTGTGCCGGGAGGGTGAACCAGCTTAAAAGACAGTGGCAATGGAGCAGGAAAGTGAAATAAACAAGGGTGAAGAATGCAATCAAACTAAATCAGATTATCAAGAAAATAATTTCTGGATCTTACGCAGTTTGGAATATGGGAAAATTAACTAACTAATGAGCAGCATTTAGTTCATTTTGGTCGGAACATAACGGAGTAAACGGGAATTTGGTAAAGCAATTTAGAATAGTCAATTGAATTAAAAAAGAATAATTAAATTAACTTTGGGGTGAAAAGAGAATAAAATTCAGCGTTTCAAAGACACCAGCAAGACCCAGTTGGAGGCTCGATTCGGTCTTACTTGGAGCAGGTGGTAGGGACTATTAGTAGAGCACTGTGATCCATCCGTTTTGACGCTCAGCAGCAGACAGCCCGTCCAGAAATGGTCTGGTTCAGCATCCAAGGTGAACCGGGTTGATTCCGACACTCCACTGGCACAACGGTGGCAAATTGGCTGGTGTGGTTCCAGAGGCTTGGAACTGCAATCAGAGCCTTGTTGTTGAAAATGTCCACAATTAAGCGTTATGGATCAGAACACTTCCGGCAGAAATTGGCTCTGAAAACTGAACTTTGAACTGACTTTTCCAAAGTCCTTTTCAAAAGAAAAAGTCATTAAAAATTTAAGCAAGGCGAGTATATCTCGCGCCTCATTTCCATTGAGCAATTCGATTTGGGCTGGTACGGTCCAGTATGCTATTTTGTGTGTTTCCATTATAAAATAGGTCCATACAACCGAACCATACCGCACCATTTCAGGACCTCCTTCAGTTGTAGGTCCATAGGAATGGTACATATGGCACGGTTAAGGCGGAAGTACTGGCAACACCGATGAAATCTATTGATTGGCAGACAGAAAAACGTCACTGCCCACGACA
>JBAFTA010000006.1:15718114-15729448 GCA_036919975.1 Melanotaenia parkinsoni
GAGTTCTTTTGTTTGTTAATTGTTGGATAGTAATAGGGACCTCTCAATAGGAGAAGTCCCCTCTTTTTGTTGGTAGTAGTTTTTGAGAATTGGATCGTTTTTGGTTTTTGTCATTATAGTTAAGTTTCCTTTCCATATTTTTGTTTTATAGTTAAAATCGTTAAAAGCTCCATTTTACTTTGGTTTGTTGTTCCCTGAAAAAGGACACTTTATGTTACAGAGCAATTATTGTAAATAAATTCTTAAAATTGTACCAATTGTTATTGGTTTTGTTGTGTTGCGGTTTCTTCCAACCCCTGGACTCAAAAGAGCCGTAACAGTGATATTGCAACAGTTTGCTGCCACTTAGTTTAGGAGAAAGGCAGTTCAGACAAATACAGGGGTGATGACCTGAATATGTACTCTTCTACTGTGAAAAACACTTTGTTTTCAAAGTTGTCCCCTCGAGGTCAAACCAGGTCTAATTCAAAACTATTAAGTATAAAATCCTATACTTTAAATGTATTATAATATACAAAAAGCCATGTTAGCAAGTCTATTCTTGCCATGTGATCGCAAAGGGAAATAAAGAGATCTGTGACATTAAACCAAGGAAATAGTGGCGTACACTGTTATGTTGCACGCTGAAAATCCTGGCATTCTCCAAAATAAACAATTTCAATGCCCCCAAACTGGGTTTGGATGTGAACAAGGTCCTTTTCATGTGTTTTTATTATTATTTTGCTGAAATAGTAACCATCACAGCTGCATTATTTAGCAATAAACTGGATCATTAGTGACTGTCTATTTAATACTTATGGTATGTGGTATAAGACAAGGTAATTTGTCACTAAATTAGCCATCATGGAGCAATCAAGCAATTTTAGCATCACTCCAAGCAAAATAGCATAAAAATAATGTTTGATTTAGTTTTAAATTGCCTTTCTTGGAACCTTGTTGTGTTTTGCCTCTTTAGCAAAGTAAATTTTTTCTGATTTTATCTGCACTTGAATTCTCAAATCTGTATCATCAAACCTCAGAAATCAGAGTCCACAGCTACTGACCCCTCCATTGTTTTCTTACTGTGGTGAAAAAGAACAACTGTGCAGTCAGATTGTTAATAGTAGTTAATAGTTCATTCTATGGTGACATCAATCATTTAGCAAAGTGATTGGACAATAACTCTGACAGGTTTAAAGCATAACTTTTTTTTATTAAGCTTGGAGTTAAGGCAGGCTTAGCTGACCCTGGGCCAAGCTGCTTGGACTGCTGGGGGAACCTCTCATGATGCACTAAACACTCCTGTTCCGTGTCATTATTTTTTAAGTTTCCTTCTCCTGGTTCTCTCCACTTATACCCATTGACCCATGCATGCACAGGACGAATAATTAATCGAATAAAAGGTTTTATGTGATTGATTGGTTTCTGCCAAACTCTAAAAAGTGGGCAGGTCGCAGGATACCTTTTTGTTAAGCTTTGTTTTCAAATTGTATTCTAGAAGTTCTCACATCAAATTTACAAGCTCTTGTTTGGTGAAACATGTTCACAGCCATAGAAATTTGAACTCAAAATTACTCTTTTTTTTAATGCAGTTTCTGCAACAGTAGTGGTCTTTAAGTATTTTGGCAATTATTTATGACTGAGTATGGACATATTTTATATACATAATGGTGATTCGACCAGGAAAATAGCACAAAAGTTCTTGACACTAAACCACCTTGACTGGCCTCCAAATTACGTCTCTCAACCCCGTTATTCAGCCAGGATGAATTTTATTGTGACACAATGAAAAAAATGCAACCCATATAAAGCTTCCCTGCAATGAACCCTGGGTAAACTGATTGTTAGTTATGGCATAAACTTTTTTTAAGTGTGCAATAATTACAAACAGGCAGGGGGGTGGGGGGTTGGGGGGGTGTCAAGGCGGCACGGAAGTATGCTGCAATATCCGCACTAAATTCTCTGTAATGGTGAGGTGAGTCACTTGCCTTAATTAGTTTAGTCTTTCTTCTACCTCTCTCCTGTGGAGTCATTAATGTTGACATGAACATTTTTCTTTCATTTGAATGGGTAAATAATGAAAGCAGAGTGACAGTCGGGTGGTGAGCAAGTCACAACTTTTTAAAACCGCAAGAAGGCAGCAATTAACAGGAAAAGACAATGCAAAGGGACACACAAACACTCACATTAAGGCACACAACTCACACTTAAATACATTCAGCACATTCAAAGTACTGCTGGCATACCCAATTCTTGAAAATTAAGACTTGAGGAAATTATGTAGTAGTAATTGTAATTCTTGGTTGTGTAAAAGCTATGGGAAAATATCTCACTTGCACAAAGTATCCTGAGCTCATTTTGATGCTCCTCAGTGTTTCGTTATGACCTTGGTCTAGACTTTTTTGTCAAAGTGAAATACCTCACACTGAAACAACATCCATTCCATCAGACATAGATGGACCACTGATCAATTAACAAATGGAAGCTTTAATTGTTAGGATGAAAATTTAGCTGTGATAATTAATTGTAGCGAGTTAAAAACACTCATCAAGGAGACGGGTGTTAGGTATTAGAGCTAGGTAAACAAACCTTTATCCATTACGGGTGAGTGGCTAATAAGTATTGATGAGAAAAACTTTGAATTAAAAAAAAGAGATGGAAATAAACATAATTTGTAAAACTTTTTGTCCCCCACTCTTAATCCAGATGGGAAGCATCTCTAAGAAAATCAATCTCTGCAGCATTAATTTATTTCAGTATTGATTATGATGACTGATTCAGTATTTTTTTTTCTTTGTTGTTGTCTTAATTAACAACACTTTGTAGAGAACCAAAATGCCAAAAATAATCGGTTATAAAGCAGATTTGTTTTCTGAGTTTATGATTACTGCACAACAACATGACAGGATCATTTGAGGGAACTTTTCTGGCACTAAAGTGTCTCTTTTCTCCAGTGTCTCTGCTGTTGTGACAGGTTTGGTTTAGGGTTTGGGTTCTGGCTGAGGGGCATCGAACCATGCCTCCTTGGTGATAGCCACAGCAGAACCCATGGAGAAAAGTGACTCATTCAGCAAGGACACTGGACATCTGGCTAGTGAGGATTAGTGTCAAGACTGTGCTAGGAGAAAAAAAGGAGGGCCCAGTGTGTTTTGCTACAGTGTCAATAAAGGCTTTGACAACCTTTAGAGTGGACAAGTAACCTAATATACCAGAGTACCTGGAGAGAACATGGGGAGAACATACAACCTCTATGCAGAAAGGCCACTGCCCCCGGGTTCAAACCTCCCCCTAGCCGAGGACAGAACCAACGACCTGCTTGAGGCCGCGGTACCAATCAACACACCACCATACCGCTACTATGTGTATAATGAGGAAATATGCAGCAGTTTGCCATATTTCAGATGATTCCATTTTAATGTTGTTTACAACATCTATTCTTTGTCTCATATTATGTCAGTTATTGGCGCCACTTGGAATATCTGCGGTGTACCTCTCCCACTAAGGTTGTCTTGGTCCAACCACATCCATTATTTTTTAAGGACTAAACATAAAGTAGCTAAGAATTGTGGAGTCTTCCTTAATACATGCAAATATGAGACCACTGTAGTGAGATGAAAAATGTTCTGCTCTGTAGCCTTACCAACCAATTATCACATGCAGGGTAATTTCTAACTTTTTTCCCCTCCTTTTGTCGCCTGCATTCAGATATAAGTAAAAACTGTAGCAAAGCTTACGCTCTTCAATGATGTATAGCTAGAAGCCTGTTTCAACACCAAAGCAATCCTTTTTTACCAACATGAATTATACTCTGCCCTCTCTGCACACTCCATTATGTTAATTTTACGTCAAGATATCAAATAATTTAATGCTCATTAGCCTCTACATATATATATATATATATATGTGTGTGTGTGTGTGTGTGTGAAAATCATATATTTAGGCATCTCAAACTGTAACACCTCAGCAAAGTGTGTCAGTAGAAACAGAAGGGGACAAAGAGCAAGCTGACTGAGTGAATGATGGCTGGCGGAGCCAGAGGGAGGACAAAACAGAGCAGAGAGTGAGGAAAAATGGAGGAGGAGATGGAGACTGCTTGATTGGAAAATGGATCTGTGACAAAATGCCAAAGCTTGGAGCTAAGATTAGGATTCCATCTGTCTTGAATGAAATATTCAAATATACGCTGGCAGGAGGAGGCATATTACCAAAGGATGGATGTGGAGAATGTGTGAAACAATGACAGGCTCTTTACATCCAGAAGGGTCAGTGCTCACCCAGACTGTTTTTGTAACTTGAAACAGTGGAGCTCATATGTTCCTGAGGCATATGTACTGTTTCACTGTAAAGCCTGTGATAACAAATTAACAGGTTGAAAGCTGTGTTTGGATGTGTTTAAGCTGCGAACTGTTGATTACACATGGATTTCTCTACTGTGTATCATTCTATTACTGTGTAGGTGGAACTTTCGGAGTGAAGACTCAAAATAACCATACGTGCTTCAGAAAAAAAAAGGAAAAGAAAAATCGGCGTTTCAACACATTGGCGAAGAATTACATATGTTCCAGGAAAACAGGAAATGTTGTCGTTGAAATTTTTGTGATGTAGTTCTGGGATTCATGTGCCTTTAGAGACACTTGGCTGTTTATGTAAAACAGTGAGGAAATTTTCAAAACCACAGAGACTTATCAAAGGTCAACAAGAAAAATTTGCTACTCATTCTTCTGCTGGATATAAATATCTGCAACAGCTCCAAGGATAAAATAAACTATTTAGGTGAGACAACTGGTAATTATGGGCTTAGCATGCCTCAACCAAACTTTTTCTTGGAAGTCAAATTGCTTTGAACACCTCCCTTCTTCTTGACATTAAAATCCTAATTCAGTTATCTTTATAAATGTTATGTCTATTCACTCTTAGTAACTTATAGCTTTCCTCGCCACACGCTCTAGTGAACCAGTAAACTTATAGACACTTTTGCCCTCCAAAACTAGCTATTTCCATCCTAAACTGGCTCTTTGATAGCCTGTTACTATCATATTTCCTTCTACCATAACCCCTCTGCCCTCCTAACCACATAACTGCCATGCTTCCTCCTTCATTGGCACAAATGTTGGGCTTTGGATGCGTATAATGAGGTGCAGAGTTGTCCAAGATGGACATAATTCTTAGGTTACTCTTCGTCTATCCAGCACGGCCGTAAGCCAAATTGTTGAAGGATCTTCTCAGTCTTGGACTACTGGGCAACATCATTAATTAAGCCCTTCGTCCATGTTTCTCACAGCACATCCACACAGCACGGATTTGCTCTATATTTTGCCCAATTTACTGACTGTCCAATTTAAGCTGTCTCCAAATGCTGAGTTGCTACTGTAGATGAGTCTCCTAAATCCAAAGCCAAGAGAAAAAAAAAAAAAATTGAAAGCCCTCACTAATAATCTGTACTGCAGCCCTCATAAATCTTGGCATGGAGGAAGGAAATATGGTGAGGAAGACCTGAAAGGGTCCTTGCAAAAAATTCATACAAAGCCCCAGAGTGGTGAAATATTGATTCATGCAAGTTTAATGAGAACCTATTAAGTTTGTTTTATACTGTTGGTCACGCAGTTTAGGACACTGATCCAGTAAGGTTTATCAATTTAGAATGTTAATATTTCATATTAATATCAAGGTTATTCCACAACAAATATAATAATATAAAGGATTTAAATGGCAGGCATATGCAAAAAATGCCTCCTTTAGCAAATCTGTCCAGTTGGCACACAGACCACCATTCTGCAAGTCATGGTTGCTATTAGAAAAATACTAATATTCTCTCTATGTGTGCAGTTTGGTGGCTTCTTCTGTTTAGTTCAACTCATGAAGCATTAAAAGTGGATTGTAGACAGTGATTTGCATGCTTTAAAGTAATTTAGCAGTGACCTTCAAAGAGAAGGCAAAGAGTGCAAAACAAATAAGGCAACCAAAATGTCAAGACTGCTGTGGGAGATGGGATGTCATTAAGAGACACACCATAGCAGATCCACCTTAATTCTAAAGAATGGGAATCCATCAAATGAACAATGAGCTTTATTGCAAAGCAACCAGAGATTCAGAAACAGTTCTGAAAAGATATGTGAAAATGCTTTGGTGATATTTTAAATGTCATAGCGTAATTATTTCTTCCATGAGAGTTTTTTTATTTATTTATTTATTTATTTTTTTGTCCGATGTCTACAGACATTTATACAGCATTTATCTGGCTTTCGACTATGTTAAGTAATATTTGTGAGACCATTGCTTGTTTTTTTCCACTGCCAGTTCTACTTTATTTTCACTGTCTCCTCAGATGAGACACCACGCTACTTAGTCCAGTTTTGAGTTGAAATAAATCCTTCAGTTACATTCCACATAACTTAGAAAGCCATTTTCAGTCATCTGCAATTTCCCTCTTCTCCATTATATTGGGTACCAAGGTGATGGGTACTGCTAACATCACTGCCTTTGTGTAAAAATAAAAATTACATTATTTTTTCTGATAAAGTCAGTCAGGATAGTCAAATTGTTGGTAGCGGCATTTAAAATGGCGACATTAGCATGCTTTGTTTAGAACATTTAAAATATAAACATTTTAACTATAACTAAGCACATGCATCTTTCATAAACATATATCTGGCCATAAACGAACAAGGTGAATTGTGGCCACATAATGGTGCAAGGTAAAAGCAGCACTATGGGTGGATTCACACTGGCACTGTTTGGTCCACTTTAAATGAACTGTGGTTCACTTCCACTGATCATATGATTTGTTTGAAGCAGTGAAGCAAACTCTGGTCAGCTTGAAAACCGAGGTCTCAGTTCATTTGCCAATGAACTCTGGTTCAGAAGTGACGTAGGATGTGCCATTGGCGCAACATATTGGGTACCTCTCTCCTGCTGCTTATACTGGACATATTCTGGTAAAAAACAATAATAGGTTTGAACACCAAACTAAAAACAGAAACCACAAGACTGAACAAATCTGTTGTTGATCCATTGTTTACTTATGGTGAACAAGCCGTTTTTGGCTGTGGCCAATCAGTGAGCAATATTTTCTCCTTTTTTTCTTGTTGGTAATCAGTCATTTTGGGAAATATCACCCCTAGTGAGCAGCTATAACTGCATGACATTGTCCAGGTAGTATGGTCTGCTTGAGTATAGTGCAGTGTGAACTGAATTGTATAACATGGCAGCATATTGATAGCAGTGAATTATTAAACCATAACAGGTTGAATAACCATCATCACAGTCTGTTCAGATTGTAGAAGTTGGTCAGGAAATACATAAAATTACCATTTTTGAAGTCAATTAAATTGTTACAACTTCTACTGCTTTAACCCCCCTTTGTAAAAGCAATTAGGTCAATCTCAACCAATCCATAACATGTTGTTGAATTATGCCAGAATGAACAATTATCATTTTGAGATGAATAAATTAGTAAAATGTAATTACCAGCACATATTGAATAGATGACATGTTAAACGCTGACATTTTAGATATGGAGATTTAATTACCGTTTGGGTGCACTGAGAGACAATTGTTGACATGGTTTTTAACAACTGTGCGCCTGCGGGGAGGAGGGTGGACGTTGGGGTGAGTGTGGAGCACAGTTTCGGTGTCAGACTTTTGCAAAAACCCAGACAGCAGTCATTCACGTTTCTACTGAGCAAGGTGTGATAAAAAGCTGGACAGAGGCAGCTCTGGAGAGAGTAGATGCAGGAAAAGGCACTTCTATTACAAGTTGGATCACCTGGAAGATAGAAGATTCAGATAAAAGAGCTCATTTTTTTTTACTCCTAATTGCTTTGGTCTTTTTTACGCTTTCATGTCACCATTTGAAGATTGTTAGACACACAACTTTCTCTGGAGGCTGGCACCTGTGGTGTGGCTTAACCAAAGTAAACACAGTTGAAGGCAAACAAACCCAACTCTTAATGTCTCTTTGTTGATTTTTTTCCCCCCTCGCTTTTGATTAAATCACTTTCATGGTCCTCAGAACACAACTCTCTGATGTAAAAAGACGCTTGTACCAGTGTCAATCAAATAAACTAGCTAATGGTAAATATAGTAGAACCTTTGGGGAGAATTTTCTGTTTAAATAACAGAAAATGTTTCATTATTCTGGAGCATGTTACGTAGAAGTTATTAAATTATATATTATTTAGTATGTGGCTTTTATTAAATGTATTTCCATCAAATAGAACCTGATTGTTCTGATTCCTCAATACTGTACTGAAGCAAAAGGAGCCATTAAACTTAAATAACACCTTAAATGAAGCAATTCAGATGTTTTTCACTGGGTCCATTGGCATATCCCATGATGTTAAAAAGTTGTTGACTGAAGCCAGCAAAGCGCATAACACCTCATGTAGCCATGTAGCATTATTTATTTATTGCACTTAAACAATGATTGAGAAAAAAGTTAATGACTTGAGACAGAGTGTTGTTTGGAGGGATAGTTTGTCCTTGGAAGAAATACAATGCCTAACACAAAGAATGTGAAAACAAGACAAGAAATGAGAAAAAGGACCTAAAAGTATCTCAACAGTCCCCTCAGGCCCAATGGAGCACTCTCTGTTGCCCATGATCATAAATCCAAATCTTGGCTCAGCACTACAGCGGTAGCTCTGTGCCTACAGCTTCCAGATGATTCCTCTCCGTCTCCCTTCCTCCTCCCTTTCCATTTTCTTTTGTAGCTACACTGTACCTGTTGGCGGAGGCAAACTACGTTCCACATATCAGCGAGGGAGCTGGGAGGGGAGCCGCCAACTCAAAGGATGTTGATCACTTGTGTCTTATCACAGGCACAGCCAGGCCACCCCTTGTGAATTAAAGGAGAAATAGTATCTCACTTCCTCATTTTTCACCTCACAGAGATGTTCACTTGCTTCCTTTCTTCCAGCTCCTGTGCCAGAAAGATAATCCGGGCCTATTCCAGGGAGCAAAATCCATCTTTCGTGGTGTTGGACCCCACTAGTCCTTGGCTTCTCCGAGGTCACCAATGCCTAAATGAAACTGAAGCGCTCTCAAACAAAATCTCTTTTCTTGCTTTGTGTTGTTTTTACTCCTCTTTTTTTTTTTACTTTTTAATTCTGAAAAAACAAAGAATAATCAGCAAGTGCTTCATTTAAAAGCTATGAAAAGCTGGGAGCAGAATTTATTCAATATAAATATCTAAAGTGTCATCATGTTCAGACTTTGGCCTTTATTTGATTGACTTGTTCGCTGTGTTTCATTCTTCAGTTGTTCATCTAAATGTTTGAAATGTTAAACAATAGTAACTGTATTTCTTTTTACACAAAATGAAAAATATTAAAACACTGAATAAAAGTGGCTTATGAACACACAAAGCATCGACTACACCTAAATTAAGTTCAAATTAAAGCTCAGAGTGATGATAAATAAAGAGCCAGCCCAGAGCTAGAAAAGCCACTTCTTCTAAAAGACCCAAATCTATGAAAATAGCTGGTATTCTATCATGAATGAAGCATATTACTACATTTCCTGTGAAAACAATTTAATGTAACAGGCGATGGACTAGTGACCTGTCCAGGGTGTTCCCTGCCTCTCACCGGCTAAATGCTGGATTAGGCTCCAGCTTCGCCGCGACCCTTAATGGAGGAAGCGGTACAGAAAATGAATGAACGAGCAATTTAACGATGTATCATACATCCTTTGGCTGCATGCAGACTTGAGCTTGTATGGTGTTTTTATGAGCTGCTGCCTAAACAAAGTGCAGCTACATGAGAAGAGAAATGAAATAAATTAAGATGTGTAGAAGTTAAAAACTAAATAGTGGTTGTTAGCTGTAAATAGTCTAGGCTGGTTAGTTAATGATTAGTAAGTTATTTTGTTCCGTGTTGAAAAACATGTCTGGTATTTTCATTAAAAAAAAAAAAATCACTAAAAACTATTTAGGCAAAGGAAGTTATTGGAAGTGCTTCCCATAAAACATTAAAAGCAGTACATCTGAGAATGCAGTCAGTGCATTAAAAACAAACAAAACAAATGTAATAAAGACAAGAAAAGTTAAAAAAAGAAGAATAAATTTTACAGTGTGAAGAACGAACAGTTGTTTTGAGAAAAACTACTGCGTCCATGTTTAGATCCCAATCTGGGAACAGAAAGTACAAATGACCCTGATGACCTGAGGGATCCAGTTGGTTAATAATGAATCAGAAGATCCTCAATGTATTTCGGCCCGTAACTGTTCAGTGCATTGTAAGCTAACAGCAGCACTTTGAAGTCTTGAAAATGTTTTTATTATTTAAATTTAAAGAAACATATATTAGTAAATGCATTCAGTTAAATTCATTATTATTTCATTTTATTTTGTAATATCTATCTTTCAATGTATCCATGTCTCTATCTATCTATCTATCTATCTATACATATACATATGTATATATATAAAAAGATATATATATATAGTAATGCGTTAATCGCGCATTAACGAAACGATTAATTAATGTCATTAATTTTTTTAATTACGCGTTCTTTTTTTTAATTTTGCTGGCCGCTGGCTTTGATGACAGAAACATGGCGTCCATGTCTCTCTCTTCCCTGCTGCAGCGGTGCGTCTGATGTAATCAGGAGAGAGCGGGTTTATTAAAATGAAGGCACGTTTTCTGTCTGGAACTTAAGGAAGAAGAAAAAGAGCCGACATTTCTCTTTGTCTAAACCCATGTAGATGGCAGAACATTGTGATTTTTGGACAGGAAACTGCTCCCAAAAGACAATGAGAAACTTTTTATTTATTTATTTATTTATTTTTTAAATGAATGCAGCTTTAATTTATGCAAGACAGCAAAGGTAAGACGTGTTTTCTGACTTTTACAAACGTGCAGCATAAATCGGGTCTTCTTCTGCCTCTGGTTCGGTGAATCTTGGTCATAGCGAGATGAAACTTCCAGCTGTGGAGTCTGTGAGATGTGAGCTTTCAGTAGAGGGGCCGTTTGTTCGTGGGGAGACATCATGTGTGTTTACATATTTTTCGGACTTTGTGTAGCTGCTGTTTAAATTGTTTGTTGTCTTAACTGTGTTTGGTGGTCATAGATGTGCTATTAGCTGAGATTCTGGACTTTTTGTGGATACCACACATGTTTACATTTACATCTACAGACCTGATGCTACACCTGGAAACGAAATGTTAACCCCTTAACTCCCAGTAGGTGCAGAGTGCAGAGGTGTTAAGCTACACAGTCAAGCTAAAAATTAAAGTTTAGAGAATTTATAGGCCAGAAATCTGGAAAATGAAGCAGTGAAGGTGCATGGATGGAAGTTATTGTGCATATTGTAAATATTTCTCTCTCCTCACCATCTAGAAGCTGTGAGATTCTC
>JBAFTA010000006.1:15746401-15779106 GCA_036919975.1 Melanotaenia parkinsoni
CGTGAAGGTGTGTGTGGGTGTGTGTGTGTGTGTGTGTGTGTGTGTGTGTGTGTGTGTGTGTGTGTGTGTGTGTGTGTTTGACTGTGTGAAAGATCTTAATAAGTGTGTTTAATTTTTATTTAATTCTGTTTTCATGTGTAAAGGCTTGTTTTGTTTTTAACCTGCACGAATTGAAACATGCTTAAATTTCTTAATCATGTAAAACACTTTGCGTTGCCTTTGGCAGGAAATGGGCTTTACAAATACAGTTTGATTTGATTTGATTCACAGTGATTTTGATAGATTTTTTTGATGTCATTGAACTCATTCTACTTAAAGGATTCTCAAGAATAATACATAGTTGCCACTAGACAGAAATATTTAGGAATTTTTGTTGACATGGATCTGTGTGTGGGGAAAAAAGCTAAAAAAAAATCAGACCCATTTACTCAATGTATTAGTGCATTAACATTTTAATGCTTTTCATAATAAGCATAGGTACCGCAGGTCCTAATAAATTAGAACTGTCTCTATATAAATATCGTAATGTATAATTTAGGTAAACAATTTACAACACACTATTTACTGTTAAACTTTCTGTCTTGTAACTTCAAAATGTAATTTCATTGTCAAAACTCAAATACACGCTGTTACTTGTTATGACTATGTCAGCATGAGATGACCAATAATTTTTCCGCCCTCCCCAAACTGTTTTCATGGACACACTATTTTGCAGTGTTATTTGTCTGCAACAGCTCCAAAGGATAAATTGTCCCCTGCTCGTTTAGACAATCCTTTCTAAACTGATGTCCTGTATAAAAATAAAAAACAAGTGGGAAAAGTGGCAATCAAATGATCATCCTGCAGGGTATTATTATTTTTAAGCCAAATTGTTGGGTAGTGCAGAGAGGACAAAAGGAGATGCTTCATGCTTATAAAGAATGCAATGCAACAGTGGTCATGAGTCATGACTTCAACTTAAAATGCAGTCAGGCATCCGGGGACCTCTTAAGTGTATTCAGGGGTTCCCAGAAGTGTTCCATAAGTGTTTTTTGGCAGATTAGAACAATAAGAAATCCTTTGTGACATTTTCTAAAGGACTTCTAATGCTATGTGTGAAATTATCATTAGCAATAACAAAAGCAAGGTTGTGGTTAGACTATCAGAAATGCAATAGATGGTATAGATATTGTAAGCTAATAAAGTTTATAACCTACTATACACCTACCAATGGTTTTTGCATGTAATTACATTTGTTAAATAGAAAGGTGACCTTCTGGCCCCACATGAAGCTGGAGATAATCAATTACGCTCTACATTTGAAAGTCATCAATGACGAATGAATATATTTTATTCACTAGCTACATAAATCTCATCTGCAAACCTGGCCTTTTGCAGGACAACTCAATGCTAGACTAAGGCCCTGATTTATTAATATTCCTGAAAAAGAGCACAAAATTGCGTGCACACGCAAATAGATTTAACATGTTATTTTTATGATTTGTGGTTGATCAACTAAGAATGTTGGTGTAATTGAAAACAGGCACAAACAGCAATATTCAAACCAGGATTTAACATGTGTTGTGACGTTGCCATGGAGAGTTTAGAAGCAGAGCAGGAAGGTCACTATGCAAAATGTAATTCAGCCCAATGAAGCTAGAAATATTAGTGGACGAGGCAAATAAAAATATTGCTGAGATCCAGCAAAGAAATCTAAATGTCACCAGAATGACTTCAATGACTGACCAGTTTTTAGCAACTGGTGCAGTAGATGACTGGAATACCGGGTATGATGCACTAGAGCTGCCTGCAGAGCAAGATATGTGACAAAACAATAGTTTTTATTGAAGAAATACTGATCAAATGAACATGCCTCCTGTGGCACCTTTTTTTATGCACGAGGTGCGGCCTCGGCAGCTGGTTAATGCTGGGTTGATGATGGTCATTAATGCCCTTAAGAGAGGCACAGAAGATGGGGTACAGGTTGTCGTGAGGGCTCTGAATGCCAGAAGATCAGAACATTCAACACAGTCAAGTGTGCCATCAGTTTCATGTTTGACAAATCGCATAACGTATGCTACGTTGATCTATTAGCATCTGCTCTTTCCGTTTTTATGCTTTCCGGTAGAAACGCCCATATTGCATATACATTAAGTGCAAACGCTAAGTTTCTAAGACCTTATCCAAATGCTTTATTCTTCACTTTTATTTGGTCTAACATTTGTTAGACCAAATGCCTTTAATTAAAACTTCACTTTTACCTTTTGTAGTAGTTCGCTTCACTTAGGTTTAAGCACTAAATACTTGAACGTTAAAAACTAATTGGTTAGGTTTAGGGATTAAAGATTATATAGATACGTTATGGCTTTAAAAACTACATGATCTTTCATGTTTTAGAAATTTACATTCTAATTCTTCCCTGATTCAGATGATTAGGTCAGCTCACCATGAAGGAAGAATCTCTACACTCTAATTATTTTTCTTGAATGTGTTGTAATTTATTTGAATACCACTTTCTCCATCCTATTTTCTTAGTAGACTCCAGACTAAACTTTTAACTTCCAGCATGTTTTTCTAGTCTAGATCAGAAGTTACTAATTTCTAGCTTTACTGGAATGACATAATGCACCTATTCTCAAGTTCAGGCTCAGCAATTATTTGCAGAAGATGAGCATCTGTTCTGAACCGACCAAGTATCCAACCTGACTGCAGTATTTTACACATTCCTAAAGCACCCTGGTAATTTATTATGACCATCAAGTCAGCCTAAGCTGCACTAATGCATTTAATGACCTATTTAACTGAGTCAGTTATGCTAGAACAGGGAATCATTCAAAATGGGGGCAAAAGCATTTACAATGAAGCTAGTCACAGCCATGACCTATTTTAATTAGAAAAAAAGCTAATAAAGAGATTCATCTATGTGTTACTGTTTAGTAGTTTAATTATTTTCAACAAAAAAGGTAAGATACAAAGATCTGCAAGGGTGTAGGTTTAATTTTGACATTTGTAGGGACATGAAAGTGGCCCACATAGGCTTGTTGGCAATATGTTATTGTTCCAGAACCAGGAAGGTCATGCAGACACCACAACAAAGCACCACCGTTGACTTAAGATTGCTCTGATTTCTGTGGCCACAGCATGTAATTGTAATAGTAATCACTAAAACTAAAAATAGAACCCAATGGAGGAAAAGTTACATTTTTTTTACGGAGTAAGATATGCCAGCAAATGATGCTCCTGTGTTGATATCTATATTCATCTAGATTCAAAACAGAATCTTTAGTTAGTGTGTTTTCCTATTATTGGACATGAGTTATAGTTTCTGTAGAAGCATGCCAGAAAAATTTTGAAAAGCACATTTCTACACCATACAAATGATAATACCTTAGTTGAGCCAATAAGAAAAACATATTTTGTTACAAAGGGAACCACTAATAAAGCTTAGTACCATACTTAATCTTTTGTTTTCCCCTGTCAATCTCATATTTGATTATTCTTAGTCTCCTATCAACAAATTATATCACATGACCCAGGGTTGAGCTCATCATCAACCTAAAGCCATGTTTTCCTCCCCCACTTTGCTGATGAGAGCAAAAAATAGATTTCTGTAGGGAGGGAGAAAGAGACTGTCAAGGATGAGAGGGAGTGTCTGTCTGCCAAGATCAATAAGTGAATCAAAACCACTGCTGATGTTTCACTCTTCACTATCCCACTTATGTATTCACTGTCTTTTCCTCTGTCAAGACTTTCTTCATTGGATGTTGCCAGAAAGACAGCAAATACTGATAAACAGTTGCTGGGGTGATTCCAGCACCTTTATTTTCACTGGATCCAAGAAGAAAGGGGGATAAAAAATGCAACCTCCAGCAACCCTTAAACACTTTGTCTCTCTTGCATTTGCAGCTAAAACAGCATGGCCACAAACGTCTGTGGAATAACGTGTCCTACTTTAGCCATTCTCACCTTTCATGCTTTCCATTACCAACTGCTCCTACACTGTAAGCTCTGAAAGACTGCTGCTTTGATTCTGTAATGATTTTTAACTTTTTAACTGTAGACATATTCATTGCTTTTTGCATTATAACAAAAGTTCCTACTTTTGTCTTATAAGAATTCAAAGGATTAAAAAGTTTGATGATTCATTAGGGGTTCAGGGTGTTGAAAAACAATTGTCATTTCTAAAAGGAAAAAGATCCACACCTACTACAATGGCATAAAATAGACTATTGTTAGCAGGCCTTTGTTGTCATGACAGTTCAAAAGAATGAATACATAAGGTGTGTGTGGGACACGGTCACAATGCTTGATCTGATTTTCTTCAGGGAAACAACCTCCAAAGCTACACGGCAAAAATCTCCCCCGTTGGACTATTAAAACTGCTGTTGATGTTCTGACAAACAGGCAAGAACAGCTAGAAATGCTTTTCAAATTGAAATTGAACTTGGAGAGATGAGCGAAGCAGGCCCTGAACAAACAACTCTGTCAGTTGCTCTTGGCAAAGCTGAATTCATTTAAATCTATTAAGAAAGGCAGAGAAAAAGATATGCAAGAGGGCCACATTCATACTTTTATTCCTTTTATAGAGTTGATTCAATAACAGCTGTAGTTATTTTTTTGGTGTTAAGCATAAGTAGTGGATTACTGTCACAAATAAAGAGATTTTCACTTCCTTAAAATACAACCGCAGCAGAAATAAGCATCCAGATGTTGTTTATTTGTGAGCCTGGCTATATATTTTAAAGGTTAGATTAATTTTTTTGCCAAAGTTAATACAGACCATTATAAATGAATAGCGATGAATGCATCACAAAACATTTTGAAAATGTGTTTTGACCTGGAGTCAATGTGAATAAATAACTAAAAATGTTTCAAATCATATTTTCAGCCACAGCCCTGCTAGCAGATGACTTCTAAAAATCTTATTTCCACTTTCTTTTCCAACTTTGCATTTATTTTTTAAAGTTATCCGAAGGCTTCTCTATAGAAAACGTCTTCACCCAAAATTTCACTAGAATTTTCGAAAGCAAAAAACATTACACTTTAGATATAAAAATGAATTTGCAAGGTTTTCATAACACAGCTATCCTTTTACCAGCCTCAAAACATGAACACATGGCATTTCACAGCCTCATTTAAATATAATCTTTTAAAACTAAACAGGCATTTGACACACTGCCTCATATCCTTCATCAAAAATTCAGCATCAGCATGAATAATTCTTACTTTCGTCTTCCAGTTCGCCCAAGGTAATACATTACACTGCCCAACATTTCTGACTGTAATGTAATGTTGCTGTTTAAGTTTAAGTAAATGCAGTGTTTTGTGTATTTATGTACATTTGGTGATGAATAACACATATCTGCCAGTGCTTGTGTTTTTTTTAGCTTTTTTGAATGTCGTATTTTCTGTGGATGTCATTGGCATATACCAGACTTTTTACATTTAGAGTGTTGTGGACATGGAATTAGGATGTGTGATGTAAAAGATGCTAATGAACTTGTAGTTTTGTTGTGAGTTTGACTTTACCACAGTAAGGGCAGGGTGCACCTGATCACCACACAGGACGACACAGAGAACATGATTGGTGGGTTTAGTTGAATCAGATATTACTTCCAGGAGCTGTATCCACACATTTTACCCACTCAAGTGGGTTCTGAATGGAATGGACAGTTATAGCATGCTGCTGTACAAACACTCACACTTTAATGATAAAAGGAAAAACATGTGCTCATCTGTTATTAGAGTTTCTTCATTAAAGGTGGCTGTTTAACTTCAGCTGACACATGTTTTTTTTTTTTTTTTCTTATAATTAATAAAAAAAACGTTTTATTAATTCAGAATTATGATCTAGAACATGGTAGAGATGTTTTATAGAAGTACATTACATGCTGCATTTACTGACCGTTAGACATCTAATATCTAATAACAGTAAATATTTGTAAGCATTCACTTTTTCTGTTGATACAGTTCAGTAAAAACAGGCAAATTTCAGTCATATAAAAACTCACGAATGGTAATTAATCATGATTCATTTCAAAGCTGTGATTAATCATGAGCAATTTGATAAATATAATAATTTGATAAAAATAAATCTAACCTTTAAGTCATGATTAATTAATTTGAGTAAAATTAGTCATTTTTACTATTCATTAAAATCACCCCCTATGCCAAGCCAATCCATAAAATGTTATTAGAAAAAATAAAAATTCATTCATTCTCTGTACCGCTTAGTCCATTAAGGGCAGCGGGTAAGATGGAGCCTATCCCAGCATTAACAGGTGAGAGGCAGGGTACACCCTGGACAGGTCACCAGTCCATCGCAGGGCCAACACATAGGGGACAAACAACCATTCACACTCGCGCTCACTACTAGGGAGAATTTAGAGTCATCAATTAATCTAACATGCATGTCTATGGACAGTGGGAGGAAGCCAGAGATCCCAGAGAGAACCCACGCATACATGGGGAGAACATGCAAACTCCACACAGAAAGGCCACCGCCCCTTAAGGTTCGAACCTCCCCCCAGCCAAGATTCGAAACAGCAATATTCTTGCTGTGAGGCTCTGGTGCTAACCACCACACCACTGTGCAGGCAAAAAAAAAACAACATTTAATTGTAAAATATTTTAAAAGAGAGACTTTCTTAACCAATAAAAAACAAACAAACAAAAAAAAAGACAAAGTGCCATTTTCGCTAACACAGCCAAAATAACAGCTAGATTTATGGGCATGACGCACTAGAAAGGCGACATCCGGATCCTCTCAACACCTCGACAACACCTAGAAAGTTTTTTTTTTTTTTCCATAAAAGTTATGAACAGAATCGGCGACAAAGGGCAGCCTAGGAGTCCTACCCTCATTGTCTTTTCAATGGACCCTCCTCTCCGGGATCCCTGAATAGACTTTACCAGGGAGGCTGAGGAGTATGATGCCCCTGTAGTCGGAGCACACCCTCCAGACCCCTTTTTGGAAAGTTGGACCACCACCCCAGTCTGCCAGTCCAGGGGAACTGTCCCCGATGTCCATACAAGGCTGCAGAGGCGTGTCAACCAAGACAGCCCTACAGCGTCCGGAGCCTCAAGGAACTCCAGGGGGACCTCGTCCAAGTTTTGCCTCAGCAACCACCGAAAGTTGTATTCCGCTTAGCCTGCCGATACTCATCAGCTGCCTCTGGAGTCCCACAGGCCAAAAAGGCCTAATAGGACTCTTCAGCTTGACTTTTGTTTAATTATTGAATGCAAATTAAACCAAGAATAAGCTCAATTAAACCTATTTGAATGGGCCCCAGACCATTTTGTACTGGAAAAGTTGGGCCCCAGCATAAAAAAGGTAAAGAACCCCTGCTCTATACAAAGAGATTAGTCCTACAGAGGAATTAAATGTTGACCATATTAAATAAATGATATAATAATAATGCAATATTTTCACCATGAAGATTTCAAATAATTACCAGACTACAAAGATCTATTGATTCAGTTGTGTGTGCTTATGTCAGTGACATTATAATCCAGTAAAATATGATTATTGTGCTTTACTTTAAGTAATTAGCAGTTCATATTATGTAATTGAACTGTGAGAACATTTAGAGATATTTTGTTTAATTTTATAAATACACTTTAAAAGTTCATCACTTCACTGCAAAAGTCTGATGAAGGGCCAAACACTGACTTCTAAGTTGTTGATGCTGAAATAAAAAAAATTACAAAGTGTGTATTTATTATATATTTTGTTTTTTGGGGCACCACAGTTGGGTTTGGCCTGGGGTTCCACATTACCTTGGACCGGCACTGGATATGTGTATACTGTAACTAAAAGAGGGAATAGCACAAACTTATGCTGAGCTAAAAGGAAATATTTTGTTAAAATGAATATTTATAAATACACGAGTCGATTTGTGGAGTAAATGTGTGAAGTACAAGCAACCTTAATTAGTGAAACAGATTTGTAAGCAATGATAGGTCAACTTTCATTTTAACACAAAAAGCACCTTTTCAAACAGATGGTGTGTCAGTAAGCAGTAGCATCATAATCCAATGAATGGATTATAGTGATTAAGTTCCAATTGTGGAGCTAAAAACAGACTGCTCATGATTCCTCTTGACAAAAGTGCGTGCTCCTATGAGGCAGAGTAAAATCCCTGCCCCAGTTTTGGATTCTTATCAAAATTTAGTCAACCGTTGCCATATCCAAGCTTCACTTATCACTACAAGATGCTACAGAGACGACTTCGATGGATTTGATCTTTTGACCCTGTCACTGCATCACAAGTCTCCCCCTGGCGTGAACTTTTGTCAACATAAGCTTCATCTCTCCCAATCACCACTGTGTTTTGACAGACACATAGATACAAGCCTGCAAGAGCCACTGTTGAGATTAATCTGCCACAATTTGACCATGGATCATACATACAATGGCTGATCTGGGATGAAACATTGCAATCTCTCCCTTGTCAAGAAAAATGACGGCTCCCTTATTTTCAGGGGCAATAGAACTACAAGAACTCCTCACTGTGCCAACAACTTTGCCTCCATCTTTGGGACACAGGGGTCCATGCATGCTAGAAGCTGTCGCTTTGATAGTGCCCTGGGCACTCTGGAGATCCACACATTTTGCACAGAGTTGTCACTCTGTCAGTAAAATGCACCACGGAGTCCTCTTGGATGCCGCCCTGTGCGATACTACCATGTTTTCCATCAGATGTGCTTCACCTCACACAGCTTGTGAAATATGTTTAATGGAAAACACGGGCTGTAGTACCGGTCAGAGGTTATGATGAAAGTCACAGCAGCGTATCTTGAACAGTGAGTGAGCGTTGTCATCTGACTTCTTTAAATTAACTTGGACACCAGCTCAGCATGTCTTCATTGTTCATTGAGGATAAAATCCTTACTAATTGTTTTCTGATCAAGTTAGGTTTGTAACCGTGGCATGACAGGTAAAAAAAAAAAAATAGATAAAAAAAAAAATAGATGGAGGAAAAAGTGAAAAATATATATGGAGAAAAGAACAGCTTAAAAAAACTCATGAAGGAAAGTGTTCCCACCTCTTGGTGCTGAAGTTGCAGCGTCAGATTCTTCACCTGGGGACTGTGGAGCACTTAACTCCATGCTGTCGTGATTTCTCCAATTACGGGTGACAGCTTCCAATCCGCGTGGGAGGTGGATCACCTCTGGAAGTGCTTGGCAGAATACGAAGCGCACTACTACATTAATAATTCACCGGAGGTACATTCATATGCAGTCTAAGCGCTGCAGTTTGGGGCCCATTAGTGATAAAGGCAAGCAGACGCTCCCTTATACCTTTCAGCTTGATGTTCAATAGCAGGTAGAAAGCCCACGTGTTTGATTTTTACGAGCTGGATTGCTTTTATTTCATTGCCTCACACTGTGGCAACCATGGGAACAAACTTCATGAATGTTCATAAGATTGCAGGCTAGTCAGGTACTTTCCACTGCTGCTGAGAATGATCATAAATTTGAAGTAATTCACTAAAAGAGTGCCCCAAAACTCATTTACCGCACATTATTTTTAGTCTCTTTAGATGCATTTCATGCAATCTGCAAAGACGACAAAAGTTAAAAAGACATCCTGAAGCAAAGTTTCCATTGGTAAGGATAATTGCCATTAAGGCCAGATGGCAGCAGTGCTTAGCAAGAACATATAGTACCAAACCAACTGCGTGGACTCAGACGGCTGCTGCACACACAGCTTTTCCATGAAAAAAATACAACAGCACACCTCTTCTCTAGATGGGCAAAATAAAACAAGAGCTGTAACAATATGGAGCCTGCATGAAAAATGGATTAAATGTGGAAGCGTAAAAAAGAAAGGCTAGAATGGAGGTCAAAGCAAAACAATGAGATTCAGACAAGTTGCTTTTAAACACCACCAAACAGAGTCGATACTGTTGGAACGACACGTGTTAAAATGACCTTTATGAGGGTGTGAAGAACATCTGGGAGTTTAATTCGGATTAGGATTAGCAGGTCAAAGCATGCATGTGGGTGGCATCAGGAATTTGAGGGCTGAATATTATGCTTTATACATATATTCCAACGATCCTCATTAAAAGGGAAGGTGTTAAACTGTAGTATGGTGTGATAAAGCACAAAACCAGTAGAATTACAAATTTAAGTTTATTAAGTTTAGTCATAAACTTTTACCAGTTCCAGAGTTGTGTGATTTGGGGCAATAAAATGTGTGATTTTAAGCTTCCAGTTATATTTTGCTTTAAAGAAGTATTCCACAATTAATGTAGATATTCATTTATTTTGCATTATGCTTCTTTACAGACTTGGTGTCACTTTCTACAATAGGTTTTACATACATTAATGTTGGGGGAAAAGGCAGAGTTACTTACAAACTATAGCATTTATTCCAAAATAAAACTGACGATTTTACTGTGAAAGCACAAATCCTGCTCAGTAGCTTCTGCAGCACAAACACAACACTGTAATCCACTGTTGTTGTAGCTGTTGACAGAGGGTTGCAAGCAGTGGAGCTATGGTGTCAAGATGCATGTGGGTTGTATAAATGGAAACAAAACAGTGGTGTTTTCAGATTTATTTCTATTTAACCTTGATTGATCATTCACATGTAGACATGGTTTTAAACATCTGGGAGCATTTTCAGGCTCCCAAAACACCAATTCTATATGGACAAAACTTCCAATTGATAAAGAACAAACTTGAGCAAATACACCTTAAATCATATTTGTGAGGACATGGCCTTGAAGTAAAAAAAGAGGCCTGTCTCAGGGAACTAATAATGAACTACAGGGATTTCATGACTATTTTGGTGTTGCCTAGTATTACTTAAGAGCAGACTAGAACTTTTTTCTCATTCCTGCCTTTAGACATGCAGAAAATAGACACAGACAGCCTCCTGCTAACTGTTTACGGGATTATCTAGAGCTAAAGTGACTGCTCGATGAATTTATCAGTCTTCATTTTCTAACATGTTAGGACACTGTACCATTGTAGACTAGTTCCTGGTGTCTTTTATTGGCCGGTGCTCACAACTAGTGAGCAAATGTAAAGAATTAAGCACATTAGCAAACCGCCCCCCCAATGGTAACTTGGATAAGGTTAAGCCCAAGCGGCAGTCCGCCGGTAAAATGTGAAGTCTATGCGGAAGTGCAAAAAACTGCAGTTCACCCCTCATGAGCTTCAATTCAGCTCTTCAAAAACCTACGGGTGATGTCACGGAGGCTCCGTCCACTACAGTCTATGGTCCAGCCCAACAACTCCACGATGTGACCCTGAACCATGCCCAATAAAATGGGTATGAATCATGACAGAATTAACTTATTCTACACTCAAGGTGCATTCCAACAACAAATGTGAGTGTCTCAAAAGTGTGTTCCATCACAGCATGCTCATCCCAAGACAAATAAACCACAAAACACCATCACAACTGCCTGTCATGCCACATAAGTTCACTTACTGTTTCTGAGTCAAAGAGACAAACAACTGCTGTGTTATCCTCATTCATCCAATGGGAGAAAGACAACACATGAGCACCCCTGGGTCACAGATAAGTGAAATTTGAAATCTTGCTTTGCTGACAGAATAATTTGTCCTATCTGTTCCAGTCTCATCTCAATGGAATCACAGCAGTTATTTTGTGTGTGTGTGTGTGTCAAAATGCAACTCTGCAATGAGTAAGTTAACACAGCTGGACTCGAAATACATGTATTGTTTAGTTTTTAATCTCACTCTTAGATTAGTGTCAAATGTGCTATTTCTCAGAAAATGTCAGAAATGTTCGTAGTCAAACAGGCAGATTTAGTTGAGTGATTAAAGATCAAGGAAGTTCTGATTATTTTAAGATAATTGAGGTGAAGGAAAGTTGCTGTATTATGCGGTCCATGTCAAACACATTCTTAAAGAAATAAATCGTACTTTAAAAGAAACATTTACAGAGTTTGAAAGATGTATAAAAGATTCAGAAGCTTTCTGCACTGCAAATCCATCCTGAGTATTTGTACCATAAACCAACAGAGAACAAATTAATCACATACCCAAAAGCAAACATGATAAAAGGAGGACAAAGAACTATTTCCATGATTTAATTCAGGTTAAATTCCCCATGAAATTGATAGCTAAGCATTTCCTGTTAAACTGAAGTTTGTGTGATGGTCAACTTACAAAAAAAAAAAAAAAAAAGCAGAGTCTGCTCTGATTGGTCAGTTTCAGTAGTCTGATCAGATACTTTCAAATATTCTACATTGCCTCAGTAAAATTCAAACTTCAAAGCTTTTAATTAGATATAAAGTATTCATACTCCCATTTGAGCCATCAATATTTTAAAGTCATATTCCAGGGTTTTACAAACTCTGGAACACCATTAAGAAAACTCCAAGGTGACTTTTTCCCCAACTGATGGGCAACATGTTGATGTATGTCAAACAATGTGGTTCACAACGTGATCCCCAGCTACAAAGACACACGTAATATGTGACACCCTGCAAGAAGAACTGTTATAAATAAAATCATTGGAAAGTCTGAGGACATGTCCACGCAGAGACAATTTTAAGTGCCATCCATCTGTTATCTATACCGCTTTGCCCAATGCAGGGTCGCAGGGAAACTGGAGGCTAATCCAGCATTTGGTAGGTGAGCGACAGAGTACACCCTGGAGACGTCACCATCGTAGGGCCAACACAGAGAGACAAGCAACCGTTCATGCTCACACCCATCATGAGAAAAATTTACTCACCAGTTAACCTAACGTGCATGTCTTTGGACAATTCTAAGTGTATCCACTAATTTAGTTTAGATTTTTTACATTTTTATGTTTTATCCACATAAAACCAGTGTGTTGAGACCACGAAAACGCTCATTACTGAATCTGGGTTTGAAGGCAATAAATCTGAAAACACCACTGTTTTGTTCCTATGTTTACTACTTATGCACATCTTTCCTTAACCAATGATGCCAAAGCCCCACATTTCTCTTTGCCTGCAAGCGGAAACCCCACCAACTGCTACAACAATGGTGGATTGTAATCCAAAAAAATTGTTTAAAAGTTCCAAAAGCTGGAACCTGAGGACTGGGGTGGACTGGAACCTAAAAAATCTCCAATCAGCAAATTTTGACATCAATCTGTAAAGTAAATCCAGGGCAAGTATTACTGATACAGATACTTTTTACTTTATTTCACAATAATTTAATGATTTTGCCTTTAATAATTGATGATTATTTTTATCATAATCACAGTACAGTAAGATTTTTGTCTTTGAAATTGAATGGCAGAACTGAGAAATTTAAGTCTACATTTTATTTTAAAACAATTTATCAACATTACCAATGTAACAAAATAAAATAAGTGTTATTCCCTTTTATCACACACAATTGTTGGAAAAAAATAAAGTCAAATTAGCTAAACAAAAGCAAAACTTACTATTGGTTGGCTTACATTCACATCCGTTGGCTTTTACTTATCTCATTACGCTGGTATTGAACAATACTGACACTAGCCTTGGTATTGATATTTGGATTGATCTGCCTAATCCTAGTGGATGTAACCTGAAAAGACTATGAAATTGTATAAGTATCTAATCTATAGCAAAAGGGTTTACCCTTCTCAATACCAAAGTATTGACAACTTCCTGTACATACACACCCTAAAATAAAATTTCCCAACTACAACTTTTGAATGTCATTATTGCAAATGGCAATATGTTCAGTCATTTTTGTTTTTTTTGTTTGTTTGTTTTGTTTTTTTTTTGTTTTTTTTTTGTTTTTTTTTTTTGTTTAGTTTTTTTAAAGCAAAACAGCATTTCTATTTTTATTTATCTATTTCAATTTATTGAATATTTGGGGTGTTACTTGTGGGAGGTTTATGCTTCGTTTATGCTTTATTTTTAGATGATGATGATGTTTAATGGTTTGTTAAGGGATGTAGTTTTTTTTTTTGTTTGTTTTTTTTAGTTTGTTTTTTTATAGCTGTTTATTTGAATAATGCCATGAGGAACATGTCATGTAAATCTCCAAACCGGAATATATATATAAAAACAGATGGATTTATAACCCATTTGTTAACATATAGCCATAGATAGAACAGTACAATTCTTTCAGCACAGTTTAGTACCACAATTACAGTTAATTATATACTTCACTTGCATCATTTAGCTTTAGCTATATCAAAAGACTAATGGCACAAAAGGATTGCACAAAAATGTTTCAGCACATTATGGCTTGTAAAAAGAAAAAAAACCTCCTAAAGTTAAAAAGGAAACAGATGACATTCGCCTGTCAGCAGGTGAGCGTGAGCTCCATGAAAGACATGTGACCTTTTCATACAAAGCCTGCTCTCCACTTAGGAGTGAAAAGGGTGAAGAAATTGCGAGGGAAAGAAAAACTATTTCATTTAAGATTATGAACCCCATATCAATGGTGGCTGCACAGCGACACCTGATTCGTAATAACATGATTTCTTCAAAGGTATTCAGCAAATCGCTGCGCATTTCCATTTCAAAAGGAGAAAAAATTGCTTTCATTTCACTTTTCCCCCATATTTCCCTCTTCTAAAGGTGACTTTTATTTCTGAGAGTGTGTTTTTAGGAGTTTATCTTTAAGTGGGTTTGTCACCGAGTGATGTCACATCAGCAAATGTTTGGGACTGTCTCTGAAAATGTCCTTGGGAATCACAGCAAAGTCGCGACTCAAATGGGTGTTTTTACATAAAAGAGCATTAGTTCAAAGATTTATTCCTCTTTTTTTTTGGAGAGAGGTTCAAGGAGAGGAATGAGTTGACATTTTCCTGCGTCGGGATCGCACAGCTTTCAACGGTTTGTTTCAAAGTATCATGTTTTTTTTTTTTTTTCCGATGAGAATTTCTAAATTGTCCAGTCTGCTTGATGTGGCAAAGCTTATTCAGCAGTCATATGTCAAGCTTTACCTCCTGCAGCCAGTTTCTGTATACGTCTCTGCCGTACCTCCGTGCACAATTTGTTTTAAGAACATCTATACTGATTGCATGCTGAGCCTGAGCCTGTGCACTTTCATTCATAATGCACTTTTAAGCAAAAAGCATCATGGGTAGTGAACACACCTTATGTGATTGCTCGAGGTTGAGGGAGGTATTAAAAAAAAGAGAAGGGAATACATTCAAAAGAGTGATTAATCATCTTAATCACATGGATGCAATGCTCTACTTTGGTATTTGCCTCAAACGCCATGAGCAGTTCATCAAAGCCAGCCATGTAGGTAATGACTTCCTCTGTGCTTTAACACCCCTCTTAAATTTGCATTTAGATCGCAAGATGATTCCAAGCAAGCTCTTCATAATGTCCATTCAAGCCTCTCAGAAACTGCAGCCATGCGGTGCGCCAAGCTGTGTGGACGTATAGCGGGATACAAAGGTAAGTATATAAGTGCTGATGGATTTGTGCCGTTCATTACTTGATTCGTCTAGCGCAGAATGAGGATTCTGTGGTTCCTGTAGGAGAGACAGTGAGCACATCTGTGTGTAAATGTGATCAGCTGAAAGAAAAAATCCAGGGATTTTATGGATTTAGAGATATTTACAATGCAAAAAAAGAGTGCAAGACTACATAGCAGAAAGAGTCGCTCTGGTTGGAGAGACGCGAGATCATTATAAAAAAGCAGACCTTGAAATAAATAACATGTTCATCATAAAGCGAAGCAAGCAGCTGCTTAGAGCAAGCAGTCAACAGGGAAATCACCACTTTTAATTTAATCTGCGAGTCAAACACATGCGCCTCACTTCCTTTTCATCTCTCAAGGGTGATCCTGCACTGTTGTGGATCCTTACAGAAGGTCACAGTTACAGATCTGTGATTGTTTAAGTAAAATACCCTGATGTTAGGTGACGATAATCTGAAATGATTTTATTTGGAAACTTGCATCACATTAGTGGATAGGGACAGTTTTATAAAAGTTAGTTTTTACAACCAGGAGCAGAAATGAGCAGGTAAGCTGACTCCACTGCTGTCTCTGCAAAGGGCTTCCTCTAATTCTCAAAAGTCATTAGTATTTACAGCAGCTGCAGTAAGAGCTAGTGGCTGCATATATCATGAAATGTGTAAATTTATCCTACACTGCAAAGTTCTATCACAAATGACCTCAAGACTCTCTGTTTCAAAGCATACAAGATTTTTTTTTCTTCTTTGTTAATTTTGTGTTCCTGGTAACTCATTTTACAACCAGCAGCAACAGCTTTGCCGGAAATAAAGAGGAGAGATGAAGCAGACTACATTCAATAGGATTATTGTGGATGCTTGTAATTAAATTTATGGTGCCCTGATGAAAAAAAAAACTCAACAATTGGATGTATCTGAAAACATTCTGGCATGTATTTCTCATCTGACACCAGTACCCTTGTTTAAAAACCATCCTTTTAATGCACACTGGAAGACTGGAGAGTGCTTAAATGAAGAAAAGAGTCAAAGTGAAGTGTCACCTGTATGTATGACATAAGCAAGCCTTAATGTTATGTAATTACATTCACAGAAGGGTATATTTAGTACATAATAAAAGACATCTACATAAAAAGAAAGCTAGACATACAGTATCTCAGTTTTCTGTGTAATCCGTTACACTTCCCATTCTGCTACTAAATTATCCTTATAAGGACATCTTTAACGTCTCTAAGGACCCCTTGGAATGTTTGTTTTCATTTGCTTAGTTTAATGAAAGTAATTGGTTTTTAAAGCCTAAACATGCCTTGATTAAGGTTAGGATGTGATTATAACATCTATAAAGTGAGAGTTCCAAAGTTCTTTTTACCTGGTTAAGTTTATTTCAGCCACTTCCATTTGTCATCCTTTCAGTGAGTCTGAAGAAATTTATGTTCGACCTATCATCATTTCTCCTGTGATGCCTCTAAGAAAACGAGTGAACAAAAAGTTCCAATATTGTACTGGGTATGCTATGAGGCAAAAAACAGAATCAGTTACACTGAATGTATAATTTCATCAATTTGTGTAAAGTATAAATCAGTGCATTCTTTACACCCGTTACCATGCCAGCTACCACTTGCAGGGTGCAAAAAATTAAAGTTGATTTAAAAAATTTGCAGAAACTTTTTTTTTTTTTTTTTTTGACTGAACAATACATACACAAAAACATAAACATGCCATCTGAAAACATCTGGGACACGCACTCGGATCTCACAATGACAGGATGCATCATAAGTATTGATTACAATGATTATTGTTTGATTGTTGGTTGGTATTTATAATTCCATGATTGTCTCAAACAATCTCAACATTAAATCAGAACTCTGTAGCTTAGCAAATGCAAATGGTTACCAAAGCAAAGCATCACTTTCCATCACATTTGAAGGTGAAGGTAGTTTGCTATGCATGTGTAGAGAACTCCATGTTAAATTCAAATTCTGTTTTGGTTACAGTTATGGTTTTTTCCCAATAATTAAAACAAGATAATGCATTTAAACAATATTCCATCTCACAACAATGCCACATTATCCTTTGTTACCATTCTTCCAGTTCTGTTAGGCTAAGTTTATGTTGAGCTAAGGAACATGGATTTTTAATCTCAAATCCAGCACAGGTTGAGACGAGTGAAATAGACTAGAATTTCCTTCTTATACGACATTTTGCTCTCAAGCAAAAGTGTTTATTTAGTTCTGATTGAGACAGAGGGAGATTTCTGTGAAACCACTGATATGTTAGAGTCTGTGACCATTTTTGAGAGCCATGACTCAGCTAATTTCTCCTTAGACTTTTTAGGATATCTCAATTCAAGTTATAATGAACAGAAAATTAAATAAAAAATATAGATTGCACCTGTAACAAGCAAAAACTCTAAAAAGTAGTCACCTATTGCAGTATGACACTTCTCCCTACTCTCCAAGCACGCTTGGATTTGTGTTGTCATTTCTGTTTCCAATTTGTTCTGGAGCTTCCCAACCATGTCCAAATAATGATCGTTCAACTTGAATATCATGTCAGGGAGAAGGAAAAATTCACTGGGACACAAATCTAAGTAGGTGAGTCAAGATGGTGAGAAATGAAGTGGTATAAGAATTATTTGTGTTTTCTGTAGATTGTGAAGAGGCATGTCTGGAAAACGGCAAATACTATAATTCAGGTTAGAATAGGAGAACTTAAATGTTAACAGTTTACATCTTGTGGGCATCTTCCCGGTGTGCAATATTTTACATTTCAAAAACATTACCCAAGCTAACTTTGATTACCCTGCTCCTGATTTGACACAACTTCATTCTTAGGTACAACAGACACTTCCTCTGAAGTCTGACATTTTGTCTGTGGGTTGACAAGGTAAATATCTTTTAGCTTGAAGAACGAGACAGTCTGACATCAAATTTGTGAAGTTGAGAAAACTAATATTTGTCTATTTCATTAATATTGCGGTTTGTTTGTCAAGTAACATGTATAAGAAACCAAAGTTTAAATTTTAACTCATTAAGAGGTACATGAATAAGAACTGGCTCCAGCTATTTCTCCGATGCGGACACCCTTTTAATAACTGTATTGTGCTTTGAACTTATGGACAGAACAATGCACTGAACCGCACCTTGACCTTTTCCCATGGTATGGACAGTTCCTCAATGAATCATATGGAGAATTTTACCATGCCTTAACATTTGTGTTTGAAACTATTATGATAAGACATGCACACCAATCCTGTGGAGTCTGAGTCACCGTGGTCCTTAGTGTGATTTAGCCACTTCATTTGCATAGGTTAATTTCAAACAGCACCTCAAATTAGGCTTGAAAGGATAATTACTTAATCTTCCCTCTCCTCTCCCCTTCGCCCCCTCCCTCTACCTCACTGCTGTGTCTTTTTTTTCCACCCAGGTTATGTAAATGTATCTTCTAACATCTACTTTTTCAGCCATGTGTTTTTACGCATAGGACAATCCATCTCTCTTCTGGCTCCCTCATAATATTGGTGGGACATTTCTTTAACTTACTCCCACTCATCTACTTGAGTAAATTGCCTACACATACCAGATAATTTTTACAATAAGCCTGAAGCCATCAACTGCCATTTGACAGCATTAGATAAATTCATTTCAATTCAGTCATGGACATATCAACGAAATATATGTGGGGACAAGAGACATGCCAACTTAATTACAGACTGCAACTATCATTTACAAAGTCGTGTGGCGTTCAGATGCAGTTTTCATTTGAGAAGACTCAACGATAAAAATAAAAGAAAAGCAGTCTTCCAAGCCCTGAGGAAGTCAAGTAAAATATTTCTGTAGCACCATTTTTAAAAACCTCAGTTGACTAAATTCCTGCACAAGTTATACCAAAACAAACCTAAAAATTCCCAAAATTAGCAAATGAGAACGAAAAACCATCCATAAAACCAAAGCAACTAGATTAGATGAATTTGTGTTTGCATGATAAAAACCCAGATACCTTGCTTATCTAGAGCTAAGGCCAGAGAACGAGTTTTCAGCAGTGTTTTAAAATGATAATGGCAGCTCTTATGTGAAGATTAGAAGCAATCCAAAGTTTGTGCTACACCAAGGGCATTGGTTTGATTTTGACATTAGAATAGACATGAAAGTGAACTTTCATGGCCCACAGAGGTTCATGGAAGACAAGTGCTATGTCGCCCTTATAATAGAAGTTTAATTGCAGTATCATGTTATTTAGAGGAATGACTCGAAGTAAAGAAACTGGGGGCAAACCATCCAAAAGAAATCCAAATCAAACAAAAAGACAAGAGTCAAAATCGCAGCTTTTGAGTAACTTGGTTTCAGAGAAAAGACTGGCTAACTGACATAGCTAAAAAGTCACTTTTCTGTTTCCCATGCTTTTTGGAGGAGACACAGTTTGGATCCAGCATGGTATTGTGGATCTGAAACACAGGGGCGCTGCCAGAGATTTTAGGTCCCATGAAAAGAAAATGAAGTCCCCCCCCTGAAAATTTTGATACCATAATACATAAATTAGCAATTTTAATGATATTATGACCATCATGCCTATATTTGTGAAAAGAAAAACATGTCAGTGAGGTTACTTGGTAGGAGAAGCACTACAAACACAATGAACTTCATTTAGATTTAGTTATTTGCTGCAAGACAGATACTTTATATTTAAAAACCCTTCTCTCTTTTTTAAAATACTTAAACAATGAATTACCTCAAGATCAATTACTTAAAATACAAAAGTTAGATACAAAATAAGCTTTTCCATGAAAATGAAATGAATTTATAACCAGTGGAGAAACAAATCAAATCTCAGCTAAAACATTCACCATCACTGTCCTTGCTCAGCCTTTTTCACCAAGAGCCCAACGTGGAGCTTTCTCTCTGGAAAATCACTTATCAAGTCCTGAAGTCCAGCTTTCTATTCTATCTAGTTGTTCCATTATATAGTATCTCCAATCATGTAATGTCATTTGTAATAGCATCACAATCCTTATTCCTTGTGGCCTCCCGCTAGTTTGTTTTACTTAAAGGGGCTTGCAGTGATTTCACCAAAAATGTTAAGAGAAACTGATTTGACTACCAATACTCCACGTCATTGTCTCCCTCATGTAGCAACACATACCAGTCTAATTTATCTCCAGATCTGTAGACTCACAGGTAAAGGCATAGGAGAAACATGTATGATGCTATATGTTGTTTTTAGCAGAGCAGCTTGCTAATCGTTTGCCTGCGTTGATTTCTTGACTAATGCTGTGAAACTAATAAATCCAGAGTTTTCTTCAGAAATATAACCTAATATGGGAGATAAGTGAGCTAGCTTATATGAACAAAGTTTAGAAGAGCCAACAAGCTGATGTTCCACAACTTTCTATCAGATTAACTAACTGACCCACCTCGCCCCTGAAAGAACGGGGTGACGTACTGTCCATGCCTCTGTTCTCAATCCAGTCTCAGCTTTTTTTTTTTTTTTCCTTTTTAACGTCCAGATTTTTGAGGTGTCCCACTGTCTCACCATCCACTGGAGCAGCTGATGGAGCAGGTGGACTGAACCATTTAAGGGAGAAAAGAAACTATGATAGCACTGCATTGTAACTAAGATGATGAGTCTTCCACTTTGCTAAATTGGGACATGTTTCTGGACCTTGTTGACCAGTTCTCCTTTTTAGATAGCCAGTTAGCTGATCACCTATCAAAAATATAGGTTGCAAAGTACACATCAAAGACTAGCCAGCTTGAGCTGCTTGACTTCAGTTTATGAAAATTGGCCGATGAAAGCAGCATTTCTGGCTGTCCAACTGATGAGATAGCAGATGTGGCGTGTTTCAGCCAGTGCATGATTGTTCTCGGGTACATCACTGAATGTTCTGCTGTGGAGTGATTTCTTTGTTTTTCTCCATTAGTGGACAGAACTGCAAAGGGGCTTGAAACAGTTTTGAGAGAAAAACTCAAACCATATAAACTGGAAAGTAAACTGATCGCACAGACTTATGATGGGGCTGCTGTTACAAGCGGCGCAGCATCAGGCTTGCAGGCCACATTAAGAGATGTTTCCTCAGGCGCACATTGTGCACTGTTATGCTCATCAGCTAAATCTAATAATTCAACAGGACTGCTCATGTCTCACACCTGTTAGAATATTCTTTGCAAACATAACAGTATTTGCAGCATTTTTCTCCAAGACTTCCAAGAGAACTGCAGTTCTGGATGAAGTGTGTGGCAGAAGGATTCCTGCATCGGGACAAACAAGATGGCACTTTAAGAGCCACACAGTCCACATAGTGTTCGAGCAGGAAAACACTCTGAAGGCTTGTTTTGAAAAAAATCCAAAACAGTATATCAGTCTAGCAAAGCCCACTTAATTTTCTTTTTATTGTTTTTGTTGCACTGCCCTGATGTTCATTGATATTCTCTACAACATCCTTTAGAAACAAACCATGGATCCCGTGAATACTGGACAAGCCCTAAAGAATCTTTCCAGGTCCATAACTGAACTGAAGGAGAAGCTGTTCAAAGATGATACCCATCAACATCGAGATACAAACACGGTGACAGCAGCAGCATCAAGGAGGATGCAGAAGTCTGATGGCATGTTGGTGGCCGTGCAGCGCTGCAAAATAATGATCAAGCAGTCAAAAGCTTGCTTTGAGAAAGCCCGACACTTAATGTCTTTTGACCTGATAAACACTGAGCTGTTTTTACAGTTTATGGCTAGTTTTCCCAAAAATCAGCTGAATGTCGCAGGTGAACATTTAGAAATGAGCTGCAAAGAGAAACTGAAGGGTGAACTGATGGTAATGTACAGCAGTGCAGAGTTTGTGGGGTTAACTTCTGCAGTGACACTTTAGAAGATGTTGACAGAGAAAAAATCTTTAAGATAAATTTTATGAAGCTCTGAAATTGATGCAAATAGCCATCACAGCCCCGATGACATCAGCAGAAAGGTGTTTCCTTGGAAAGTCCGCTTCGTTCAGGGTATTGTGAATGCGCAAACAGATTTTGTGCCAAATCAAAGAAGTGGTCTCGGCCCGCCTACAAATGTAGGTCTTGGTCCGTTTCAAGCAGACCGAATATAGAAGGCGGACCACAAAACAAAATACATTGTGGGTCTATCCTGGTTTAAATGGACCATTAATTCCGATCCATTATGTAGACCAAGTTACAACTGAGCAGTAAAGTTCACCTTCCTCTTCACTAAGCATCTCCTCGTCTATATGAACCGATTGGTATGATGCCCAGAACTGTGTGATTTTCTCACCTGACAAAACAACACATGGATGAAGAGTTTTGGTTTAGTGACTGTTGGTATCAGCATTGTTCATGACACAGTTGCAATCGGAAAATATCTTCCTTGTGACTTAAACTTTTACATTGTCTCGTTCTAAAATAATTCCTGATGTCCTACTTTCTTTTCTTCACTCTTGAAGTTTTGACTAAAGACACAACCACCGTTAGCACCATTCTCTAGAACTAGCACACTAGCCTTGTCAACAGAGTGAGTGACAGTAGGGACAGCCAATCACATCAGCAAGAAACAAAACAACAGAGCCAATCAGAGCAGTTTAAATAGTTTATAAGGCAGGACTTCTAGCATTGCTGACAGAGAGCACAGCTCTCACAGTTCTTCTGTGCAATGGATAAATATAGGGACATCATAGAATTTGCTGGATATGAGTAGGGACATGACCCCATCGTCCCTACCCAGTTTTAACAACAGTGGTGGGTAAACCACAACATAAAATGTCATAAATATGTAGACAGACGGACAGTTTCATCCATCTTCAGTTACACACGTAATTTGGTCTGTTTTCAGGGAGCTTAGCTATCCGTCGCTTGATGCAGAAGATGGAGCAATACCACTGAAAATCGCAGAGAAGAAGACAATCAAGAGGTGAACAAAAAAGCAGAAGAATTTAAATGAGCACAACTGTAGAGACAAGCTTCTGAATGTTTAGGGTGTGTAGGGTGGTTGGAAACAACTCTATAGCGATGCGTTACCGCTGCCAAACGGTGTCTGAAACGAAAGTCGGCTCGCAGGAGTGAACTGTGATCTTAGCACTGCCTGCTAGTGGAGTGGAGGAATTAACTTAACTATGGCAACGCAAAACATGCATGGAAGTATGAAGATGGCGACACATAACGTTTGAAATGGACGCTGCTATTTACACGCGTAAGGGAGCATTAAATCTGTTTATGTCAAAATGTGAACAGTACGATGAAGTGGTCAATTAAGACACAAGTTGTCGTTGAAGTAAACCATTTAGTGGTTTAGACCCTGTTTTGTTAGTTAGAGAGCAATGTGTCATGCAATAAATACATCAACATTGGAGAGCTGTATGGGCTTGCAAAAGTATTGAGAAAGTTAATTTAAGTGAACTTGTAAAGGGCATAGTGTATTTTATATATAATCTGACATCATATAAAAAGCTGAATATCTCCTAAGACTTTGCTCCCAGTATTATTGCATCATTTCAGGCAGATCTCCAAGTTATTATTTTCGATAATTGGTAAATGACTTTCACCTAAACGTAGGTCAGTTTTAAATGAAAAATTTCACTATTATTAATGCTGCAGCTGAAGCAATGTTTGTTTTAGTTTTATCCGTTGAAGATCATAACTTTTCCCCTGACTGAAATATATAACTGACTAACCAAGCACATAGCTGCTGTTTTCAGAAAGAAAAAGTATTCAGAGCAGTTTTAACTGTAACTAAGACAAGATGCTGTCTCACTTCTGTCTGTACAAACTTTACATTTTCTTTTCATTTATTAAAAATAAAAACTTTCCTTCGACCTTGGTTCACGTAGCAAGAACCTGGCCTGTGGACTCCAGTGAGTTTAAAGCTTAGAAGCAAAGTTTATTTTCAAAATTTGCTCAAAAGTTTTCAACAAACTAAATTTCTGGTTAAGACCAGAGATAGATGGAGCATGTACAGGTTTGGCAAGTTATAAAGCTTCAGTAGTTTGTTTTTCATGTGTTTTGACATTTTTTATTAAAAGAAAGAAAAGAAAAAAAGAGGAAATCAATTACTAATGCATAGGTCAGCAGAAAGTACTGTTGGGTCAAGTCATTACAAAGTCAGGTTTTGGGTTTTAGTGCTTCCTGTTTTATGAAAAGAGGTAAAGAAACAGAAAATGTGGGACAGAAGGAAAATGAACCTTGCAGTAGATATTTCTAAGTTTTAGCCTGGGAACAGAATTCATCACTTATAAAACATGATGACATTTCCAAGCTGAGGTTAACATTACCGGCTTTAAGTACACTTTATCACTTAGTCATTAAGCACTGCCTCATCTGTATTCACGCACAAAAACACATCTTGCATCTACAAATGAAAATGACTGTTTTGGTCAGAAATTAAATCTCAATCAAGGCATTTGAAAGAGAAAATCTGTTATTAGAAAGCATTTATTTCTTTGTTGGTCAACACTCTATGCTTTCATCTCAATGGTTAGTTTGCTTTTTAATGTCCTTCAACAAGCCAATCTGTTGCATCATGGCTGTGTCCATAGTCTCAATTGATGGCCAGACCAAGGATATAGCGCCTGGAGTACCACTTAGTCTTTGGAGGTTGCCGCATCCCATGCCACATGGGGATGTGCTTCATTCACCTTGCAATCAGAGTTTTGCTGGTCCAGACTCTGAGCGCAGGTGGTCTAAACAAAGCTCTTTATCAGGACACAAGATGGAACCCAAATCCTAAAAGTGGCCGTGCCGTCAGCAGGATGGGTTTGTGTGCCCAGAGAATAGCAACAGTCATTTCAATTTGGAGCATAATAAAACAATTGTCCAAGGAGGAAAGAAGCTTCAGTGTCGTGTGATGTTTCCTTTTTCAGTTGCTTAAATTGTTTGTTGCTGTTGAAATACAGCACAAAAATAGTTTTTTTAAGGTCTTTTGAAAGATGAAAATTAATGCATTCCCTGCTGTCTAAATGCTTTTGTTCAGAAATGAACCATAGATTTATATATAGAAGCTGGATAACTGGATTTATCACTCAACACTCAACTAAATGAGCTAATTAGCTCCTAAATCATCATTCATCTACTTCTTGTCCAAAGTAAAAATCTTCTGATGGCTTGTTGAGTTAGTCATATGATTTACAATCACTAAGCCACACAGCTGAGCTGAGAAATGATCTTCAACCGATACAGATAAGCTAAGACTTAGTCAAAATCAGCTAATAAATGCTCGTCATAACAATGCCAAACCCAAAGCCTGCCATTATATAATTATATTATGTGGCATTACTATTGTAATTTTACAATTATACAGTATATAAGTTGAGGCTATGAATTATGACAAACATTGATAAGAAATTTTAGATCACAGTTGCTTCGTACATTAAAAAAAATGTTAATAAATATTTATATGACCACAGTTTGATTTTTTGGTTTCCATGTTTTATGAGTGACAAAACATCCTTGATTATTGATCCTTGTGAATATTGCCTCAATATGCGGAACTTCTCTTTAATAACATTTTCTATATGTTTCATATTAATAGTATTAAAAGTTATTTTTAACAGTTTCTACCAATTGGCATCCAAATAAAGTGTTGATAATGTTTCTGCAGGTTGGACTGGGCAATAATATCTGGGGGTGGGAAGGGCCTTAGGTAAAACTTGTAGACCAAGGGCCAATGGTATCTTAATACAGCCTTACTAACTGCCAAACCTTATGTCTTAGTGTACCAATACTAAAGCTAAAGCTCAGAAAAAACTACAATCTGAACACATCCTCTGTGTTTTTCAATAGATGAGTTATCTTTATGAGGGGGTCACATGTGATTACACATCCAGTTATTGTCTTTTAGCTTTGTAATTGTTTAACCACATGTGAGGGCCACATACAGTAAATACCAAACCACCAATGCTTTATGAATTATCTCAACAATAACCATGCGAATTGTGTCTTTTTATTTCTCTCTCTTCCCTGCAGATCAATTCAATAACCATCAATAAGCGAGTCATGCCTTTATGAGTTTCTTTATCCACTTTGGAAATTATGGATTTCATGTCAAACAATGAACCCCCCCCTCTCTCCCTCAACATCTCATTGAAATTATGGTGAGCAGGAGTTTGGAATCTGAGAAAGAAAACAGAGCAGCTGAAAAAACAAAGGTATAGACAGAACACTCTCAAGCAAAAGCTCAGAAGAAAAGAGAGAAAATCAATACCTGGTGGTTCGGTATGCTAAGTGAAATGCAAATATCCACATCAGATGTCATGGCTCAGTGCATGTGCTCAGGAACAGAGTAGAAAAATAACCGAAGCACAAGAGGAAAGACATGAAAATATGGCATTGGAAAAACAAGCGATTTGACCACCAGGGTAATTAGTCAAACAGACCTTTCTCCTCATCAAAGAGGGCCAGCGGCCATGACTCTGCCACCACGTTGTGAGGCTCGCCTTTGTCCTCAGAGGTACATAAGCAAGCTAAGGCCAGACAACACCAAATCTAAACTCCACGAATCCCTGCCTCTAGTGAACGGAGAGCCAGAGGGTAGCGTTTAACTATCACACATGTGAACAGGGTAATTTAGAAGCATACAACAAATTAAAATAGATAAAATGGCTGCCACTGTGACAGCACTTTTGTTAGCTTTGGCTGCATTTAGATGGATGTGTTAGCATAAAAATAAATTCAAAACTTGCCACACATGAGCTAAAGAGTGGAGACTGCAAAGCCATATACTTAGAATAACACCATTTTACTACAAGGGTTTAATGCCAACTGGCTATGAGGAATAATAAAGCCACTGATGGAGATTTATGATAACATATTAAACTCATCACATGCTGGTCATCTTTTCATCAGTTTAGCTTGAACAAAAATCACCCTCCTCTCTCAAAACTCACTGAAAAAGTACTGTGGTGTGGAAAGCTTGTTTATTCTCTTGTTGGTTAAAAAGGTTGAAGGACTGTGTAAGTATGCAGATTTTTTCACATGTCCAGGTAACAGTTGAGATGGAAATTAAACAGAAAGTCTCAAGGACAAAAACCTCAGCTCAGGGGCTCTAATGAATGAACTCTCGACTTTTCTACTGTTTTCTCCCTCTCTCTTTTTTTTTTAGTAATATGTTTTATGCAGCAATTTATGGACAACTCAGAAAAAAATATATTGATTTCAGGCATTTAGGTCTTTTAGAATTGAAACAGGTTTACAGAAGTTACTTCTTGACTTAACTGGCTTCTTTGTCAACTTAGCTATACATAAATACTAAATCTACATACTAAAATATTTGAAAAAATTTCCAAATATTTGGAAGGCTGTTTATTGTTGAACTAAGTCTATCAGTTTCTCTTTGTCAGTTTTTGAACATAGCTGATTGTATACAGATGGCATTGTTAAGAAATTCTTATAACAATTCTTTTAGTACTTGGAAGCAAAGGGAACCATTTTTAAAAAAGAGAGAATGTAAGTTCATGAAGATAGTGTCAGGTCAGACAGGCCAGAGTCCAACTCAGTCAATAATGCCAGTAGATAATCTCAGAGAAGCTGATCTCTTGGCTAGCCTTCTAGATAATTTCTTTCTGTGTATCTCATGGGCAAACTTCAAATAGGCCCACTTATGCCCTCTTGTTAAAGCCCCTGGTGATGCACAAGGTGTCTTTTAATGTTTCTGAGTATGTACATTATCGTGATCTTGTCCACCATCTCCATATTTGCTATTGTGTATTGTTAAAACTAGAAAGTAAACACTCAACTCTGTACCCTCTAATAGATGAACTCCGTTATAATCATGCCAGTGTAAACCATGCATTTTAGTTTGTGGGCAGTGATATTTGACATTATGTAGGTAAAGTTAGACCTAATTAAAACTCTTCTGTAAACGTGGCCAGTGTGAAAGAATTACTGATATCTAGTAGTAAAGATGGGCATAGAAATAACTTCAAATGCCAAGCAAAATTGTGAATGGATGGTGGCCATCAATGGCCAAAATACTTCCAGACATAAACATGTTTTGATCTGTGAGTGGATCCAATGATCTAAGGTGAAGTGATGAATGCTCTACAGGTAACCAGTTCAAAATTGTGTAAATGTGCACAGCCTTCTTCTTTAAGGTGTTACTTATCCCAAACAGTGCTCTATCACCTATCAAACAAAGCTGGTACTACAGTTTTAAAGCTCAGAGGGTTTTTACCTCGCACACAGATTAAAAGACACCATTGTGAAAATAATGGCACAAAAATAGCAGCTATCGTCTATGCTGACTCACAGAAGGTACATATGAATGGCTCATTCTAAGACAAGAAAACTAAAGTTATTTTAGAAAAAAATGGTTTAAAAAAATAGAAACAGTATTAATTATACATGACATTTCTCTCTCCAAGACCTTCGATTTTGTTACATGCTGCACCTTTAAATGTTTATAATACTTAAAGGACATTCTAGTGCCCTTGGTGGTTGTAGTAAGTGCAGTCTTACATATTTTTGCAGCTATAGTCACAACATCACCTTTTTAAGTTAGAATACAGTCTTTTTTTTTTTTTTCGTGTCACTAATAAAACAGCTAACAGCAACTTATGCTTACTCCTTAATCATCATGATTAGTACTTCTCAGGCTGTTGGCTGCAAGCTTGATTGCAGTATTGGTCATTTAAACACTTGCCGCTGCATTTTGATGCTCTGGACTCTTAATTTGCACATTTTCAGCTCATGTTTTTTTTTTTTTTTTTTTTTATTCTGTCTTTTGCTACCAGTCAGTAACAAACCTAGGCATTGAAATACCTTATTCCTTTTAAAATGCTAACCATGGCTTTCACTCTACTTTTAAAGTAGTATTACTCTATTTGTGTCTGCAATTTTTGCTCTTTCACCCACTGAATAACTTACCACCATTTCCAGAATAAAGTCAGTGTATGAAAACACAGTTTGGGAAATACATGGTGCTTTCTAAGATGTGAAGATTGCATAAATGACACACTCGTAATGCTTGACCTACAGAGGATTCTCACCTAAATCTGTAGCTTCCCACAGGCTTAATGGTGCATTAAAGAGTTTCTGCTTATTTCTGAACTGGTTTGCCCATGGTGGTGGTTCTTGTAGCATCACAATATAACACACCACCAAACTGAACACTAAGTACCAGCTGTGCTGAGTCCAATCCAGTTAGAAATAGGTAACTGTTTGGCAAATGTTACAATCAAATAGTATGCGATCGGTCAAACAAAATTCAGCTGGAAACATTGGAACACTAGTATAGTCTTATTAGGTTCTCAAGTGCATATAAAGGATAATTCTGCGTTTTACCTTATTCTAAAGTCTTCACAGACAAAAGACGGATTTACCAACATGTCAAGGCCATGTGGCCTCCAAGGGACTTAGCGCGAGACCCCATCTACATAAATTACCCGGATGATGAGGCACATAAGCACGGTTGTTAAAACTGTAAATGAATTAAATTGGGAGGGGATGGATGGTAGATGAGTGTGATGAGGGTTGGTGTTTTATAGATGAGGAACACAACGAAAAGGAGTTGGCAGCACGATGGGGATGCTAGTGGTGGTTGGTTACACTGATACGCCCACGTGGATCTGTCCAGGGGATTGGGATCAGATACTTCATTTGAGCAAAGCCACGCTACATCAAAGACATTCAAATGAAGTAGTCTTCTATTGCAAATTAAGCTCCAGGGGTGTGTAAGTGTGTGTGTGTGTATATATGTGTGAACAATTGTGCTTGAGAGGGGTGAGAAGGAGGCAAAGCAGAAAAGAAAAATCAAGGGATGAAGAGGTTGAAAGAACGAGGTATGTAGGCCTAAGCTCTTTATCCATATCTAAAAGATCTATAAAGAGTGTTTTTGCTTGTCCATGCACAAATCTCTGTAAGGTACTGAAGATGTTTAGCACTTTGATGGTGAATTCTAAGGATGCAACATGGAGATTTCGTGGTTAAAAACTACTTTGATAGGGAGATGCATATTAGCCCATCTTTTTATTGTGTACTGTAGATGTCCAAAGGTATTACACATTATCATAGTAACATCCACCTTAAAAAAAATGAACTGACCTTCTTTCTGACATAATTTGCCTTTTTTATTCATTTTAAGTGTGTATTTAATGAGATGGGATTAAGAAAAAGGCAAACTAATTTCCACATTTCTGGCTCCGTCTCTCCCAGTCTTCTAACAGATCAATAAGCTTTTAATTGATCAGCTCTTACTCATGCAAGAAACCAGTCTTAAGGTTTTCCATAAGTGCATGCGAGCAGTGAAATGTATACCCAAGTGTAACAAGGATAAAAGATATTCATAAACTTTTATGGTCAACAAGAAGCAAATTCTCACATAAAATCTAATCTCTTTACCAGGAACAGTGCTGATGGTGCCCAACTATGGAGGTGCTGGGATTCTTTTTCTTTTATTGGTGTAATATATCTGTCTCATTCGGGCTGCCATCCCCTTTTATCATTAAGCACATTGTTCAGCAGCCCCTCAGTTGTATTATCATATCTGAGGGAGGCCTTAGGCTTTAGGGGTAAGCTACTAAAGTATTTCAACAGTTTTTGTGAGTGTGGTAAAAAATATTCCTCTACAATTTTTAAGCATTTTGAAAATAAAAAAAGTCCCCTACATAGGCATGTAATTAGCCTCTAGGTACCATACTGCAAGAGAAGCTTAAACTGTTTGAGCTATAAATGTTTATTTCCTGCCAAAAGATTAAAAATACAAAAGCAAATACTACTTGATGTGTACTGACTGGCATCTACCTTGACTAATACCCTCTAATCTCACAAGAAAGCCCGTCTTCTCGTCACTCGTGACAAACGTCCGGCTGTCCAGAAACTTCCTGTGTGGTCATATCTCCTGCAGGTAATACCGTCCTGTCGCAGCTTTAAAGCTTCAAAGTGCCACTACTACTATCTTGTTTCACCAGAGACAATTGCAGGATTTTAAAAGAACTGCTTGAACATACAATGTGCACATAAACACACACATACACACATACACACTCAAAGTAAATCCTTATATTTCCAACTGGAAGTTGGAAAAGAAATTTTAGGTGCTTGAGAAATGCACTTCGGTGGTTTGGACCTGTAGATAAACCAGCGAAGGAACTAATCTTTTAGTAATTTACACAAAACCTTTTTACTGCCTGCAAGCATCTCCCGACACGATTAGCAAAAGGATTTATTTTTATATTCACTAGGCTGGGAATTAATATTTAAGTCCTCCTGGTACTAGCATTGTGTCATTTTGAAGCTGATAAGTGTATGGATGTGTCTATGAGATTTCCCTGCACTTCCTGGTGACACGATGAAGGTAATCTGCTGTCTACATTTTAGATATGTGAATTCATTGGGCCATTTAATTTTTTTTAAATGAAGAGTCATTTTTTTAAGGGACAATCAAGGTAAGGGAGTGTCTTCATATCTACTACCACAGTCACAACTTCAGGGAAGGGAAGTGGGGATGGGTGTTGTAAAATTTTGCCTTAAATGCCTTAAAATACACTTAATCCGATACAAATTAGATGGACAGTCATAAACACATTATTACAGTAACTATGTTAACAAAAACACCACAAACTCTCCACATTAATCCCTCTCTGCTTTCAAGTCTCTTTCAATGGTGGATGTGGCAGCTTACAGGTCTTCCAGTGTTGAGACAATGAAGAAAGAAAAAAAAAGAAGAGGAAAAGAAACTCCTGAAAAGATGAGAGAAATTGCTATGGTGAAAATTAGCCCCAGGGCTGCTACATTTACATACATGCCAGTGATGGCGATGGCTTGTTTGTGTATGTACAGCTATTGACAGTTGTCTGAATGCATACGTACACATTTCTCATTTCCTAAATATTTATATCCAGGATGAAACATCCAATATCCTTGAATACATCAGGAAGATGGCCTCAACGGACGAAGTGCTCGGTGAATGTCTCAAGCAGTGTAAAATAGATCATGTGGTGATGGAGGAACCATCATGGGAGGAAAAGCCCCTCCATGGGATGTACCACCGACAGATAACTGAAGTGGCTGATATCAAGAAATCCTACCAGTGGCTAGAAAGGGCTGGACTGAAAGACAACACAGAGGCACTTATCATAGCTGCACAGGAGCAGGCCTTGAGCACCAGAGCAATAGAGGCCCAGATCTGACATACAAGACAAGACCCCAGGTGTAGGCTGTGCAAAGAGGCCCCTTAGACAATCCAGCACATAACTGCAGGGTGTAAGACGCTGGCAGGGAAAGGAGCATCATAACCAAGTGGCTGGTATAGTGTACAGGAATATCTGTGCGGAGTTCAGACTGGAAGCCCCGAGGTCAAGGTGGGAAACACCTCCGAAGGTGGTAGAGAATAACCGAGCTAAGATCCTGTGGG
>JBAFTA010000006.1:15795357-15816791 GCA_036919975.1 Melanotaenia parkinsoni
ATCAGTGAATAATTGTGTATAATAATCGTGATTTCAATATCTATCAAAATAATCGTGATTATTATTTTTTCTATAATCGTCCAGCCCTAAGTATGAGCCAGAGGTATAACCAGATATACTTTCTCATGACCTCACAAGTCTCAGAATCACCTCCCACTCAGCCCTCTGGATGCTTTAATGTAAATTATCTATACCCATCTCGCTGTGTTGTCAGGCTCCCTCCGACACACACCAAGCCCAGCATGGTGCTCATACTCAGATCCAATTGATCGTGGAGCCTTGTGCTACATGGATGATCGCAGCAGGGTTGTCTGGCTGCAAAGAACAATGTTTTAACAAAGTCTGACCATTACACACACACACACACACACATCATAGAGACACCCAAACTTTGTAATGTTGCACTGTAAAAAAAAAAAAAAAAAAAAAAAAAAGAAGAAGCTCTGTATGCTCAGATGCACATGCCGATACACACTGGGTGTCCCAGCATCTGCTTGATTCGTGGTCTTTTGTTGGGATTTTGATTGACCACCAGGGCTCCCTGTGTCTATGTGGCTCGATGAGAAAAAACAAGAGGAGACAGGAGACAGTCTTTAAAAAGGAAACTAAAAAGTGTCTAATATGACAAGACTCAAGGTAAAGATCTTCAACTCTTCCAAAACTTTATGCACCTTGAATTTTCTTCTTTCTTTTTTTTTTTGCCCAAGTAGCTCAGCGTCAACCTGATGAAGTTTCTCTCCCCCCCCTCCAGCTTAGCACATAAATGTCGTTTTTCCTCTTGTGTGATATACTATCTGGGTTATTACCAAGTATGTAGGTGTTGAAATGGTGAGGAATATAAAAAAGGAGCGACAATGAAAAAGGCAGAGCCGAGAGAGGAAGGAGAGACAAACGAGGAGTGTGTTAAAGTGGCAGAGGGGCGCTGGAAGCCGGGTTGAAAAATATGAAGGCTCCGGCTGTCCCAAATTCAATCAAGCAAACGTCGAGGAACATTCTGAGACTTTTTGATCAATTAATCTAGCAGATGGCATGAACACAAGACAACTCAGGAGAGATAATGCTGAATGAGTGAGCAGGGGAGGAAAGAAGCAGGTGGAAAGTGTTAAAGTTCTTCCTTTCTTGTGAAAGCTGAGATTCTGTACTTTGAAATGAAGCCACTGATAAAACAGACGGAAACGTGAAAGACAGTATGAGCTATGTGTGTGTTTTTCATGCTTGCATATTCCTGAACACATCCTATGATACATAGGTGCTAATTGTGTGTGTGTGACACAAAGCAGAGCAGCAGATTGCTGAAGAAAAAGCAGCTGAGAATTCAGAGAAGTGTAGCTGGCGTCCGCAGATAGCAAGCTAACATCCAGTGATAATCAAAGGAAGACAAAGCTATATTCTGTTTCACTTGCAGAAGCTACCTGCTGGGCAGAGCCTGCCCTCCCCTCCCTTTGTTTTCCTCTCTTCTATGAGCTATGTTTTCTATGCAGATTTTAGATGTGGAAGGGGTTTGAGTACAGCCACTTTATACAATCATTAGCGTGGCCTAACGAGGCACTTTGAAACCCAAAAGAGGACAATACAGTAGAATAAAAGACAGAACACATGAGATGTGTTACCAAACATCCATCGTATTTGTCTTTCAACAATTTTTAAGCAATCTCAGCTCATAAGTAGAACCAATCGGGGTCAGGGTAACTGCTAGTTTAACTTAATTTACACCCTGCGCTTAAATACAGACAAAAATCAAAACAAAAACAAAGACAAAAGGTGCTGCCAGGCTCTGGATTAACCACAGGCTGTTTTATCTCTGAAATAAATTGCCTTGTAGACAAAAGAACTGATTCGTGGGGTTAGAAAAACAAGAGGAGCGTTCGCCCTGCACGTCAGCTCTCTCTCCCGCCGACGCATCGCCTCTAATCGATGAATATTGAGTGGCTCCCGCCACCAGCGTTTTAAAAGGGAGGGAGCACCCACATCGTTCATTTCTCATATTGATATTTTCTTGCCCTATTTTTTTTTCTTCTTCTTCCCTCTCTGCTTTTCCTTCCTTCATGCTCCTGAAGACTCAGTCAGCAGAGTGAAAAGTTTCTCTGCTCTAATAACTGTGTTCTAACTTTCCAACTGTAATGACTGCAGGTGTTTGGCTCTTTTTTTTCCCACTATGCTTTTTCTCCTTTAATGAAAAGGTTGCAAAGGACCATGTTGTTCACTGTTATTTACTTTTCCTTCATTTCTGTTTCCTGGTGTTTAACATTCTCATCTGAGTGGTTTAGCATGATGCCCCAGGTCTCTTTCTCAGAGGGAATATATTAGGCTTTGCATTATAAACTACATGGTGCTCACACCAGGTGGTTAAAGCAGGTTGTCCACATCATACAGCAGGGTAAACCGTTTGATCCACGTGTGGTCATGTCCACAGGGAGGACTCTGATCCTGAGGTTAGCACACAGCAGATCTGTCAGTGTGCACAGAGGCTTATAAATGAGTGTGGGCCACTACAGAAATACACCTAAAACCAACTCCACACAACAGAATTAATATGTCCATAATTTTTATTCATTTTAACATTTTACGTACCTGCTCTTTGGTCAGTGGTGCTACTGATAATGTTAACTCTGGATTATTTATGATTACTTATTCATCCTCAGCCAGGAAAGGGTTGGAGGTCCTCTCCAGGTCAGGAATGAGATCCTGCCCGACTGGATGAGTTTAACTATCTCTCTCTTGTTCACAAGTGTGGGAGGAGTGGAGAAAGAGATCAACAGATGGATTGGTGCAGCTGTTGGTTAAGAAGGAGCTGAGACAAAAGGTGAAGGTCTCTGTCAACCAATCTACATTTCAAACCCTCACCTATGGTCACGAGCTGAAGGTAGTGACTGAAAGAATGATATCGCAAATACAAGCAGGCAAAATGAGTTTCCAGAGCGCCTGTACTCTCCCTTAGAAGCTTGGTCATCCAGAAAGGGGCTTAGAGGCAAGCGAAGATGAGGTGGCTTCAGTACCTGGTTAGGGTGCCTCCTGGACACCTCTCCAGGAAGGGTTAGCAGTAAGAGGTAACAGCTGGACTGGCTGATAGATGGATGCACCACCTAAATATTCAAGTAAAGGCAGAATAGATCAACAAAAGTTTAAAATGACTGATATACATTTTATTAAATTGCCTCTTAGTAATATTTTGACCTTTTCCCCCATTAAAACATTTCAAGACTATTAAACAAAAACAATACCAGTACCAGACAAGGGTAAAATTCTAAAACTGACTCAAGAAAGAAAGAAACGTAAAACGACGTGAGTAAAGATAGGTCATAGACCACTGCTTTTTTTTCTCTTTATGGAAGAATCTTTGTTTTGGGTTACCATAAATTCCTATTTCATTTAGCATGTATTAGTGTGGATAAGGTTTGGGTTTGATAAGTAAATTATTAAAATGAAAACAATATAGATCCACTTTTTGGGTGATCAAAATAAGAAAATTCTTCAAACATATCATTTTGATTAAGCCTTAAAATTAGAGCCTGAATGTTATAAGGAATATATTTGTTGGCTATGACAACATACAAGAAATATGTAAACTTAAAGGATTTTTGTGTCAGTGAAACAAAATTACAGAATTTTACAAGGTTTTATAGAATAATCTGCTAAACAACAACAAAAAAAAAAAAAACTAAAGCACCTCAAGTGAAGCACAAGTAAAAATAGTGGTATATAAGTGCAGACTATTATCATGCAGACCACACACAACCCAGCACCAATGAGCTACACCAGATAAAACATGTACCACTGGTTAATAGCCCAATTTATTCCAAGAATATTACTTATTAATTTGCATAATGATTCAGACTATTCAGACATTTGTTAGAGGCGGAGTACTCTGATTGATGGAAATTTAATTATGACACCTCTTAGTTATTAAACTGTAATCAGGCTAAGCCACTTATCTTTAATACTTACCTTTAGCACACAAGGGCTGGTAGAAATTAATGGCAGGCGGCGGCCTCAAACTCAAATAATTTTGTTCTTATACCTTCACACGCCTTCAACCCAACACTGGATTAAATTTGACCACAATCAAAGACAGTCCACATAGCTTGTTCTCAGCTTCCACCCATAATAACTGTGCATTTTGTTCATCTTTTACACTTCCTGTAAAGAGCACAAAGTTAGAGAAAAATGTTAATGGAAGCTCAAGGTTCAGGACTGTGAGCAGCACTGTGTACTTTAAACTACTGTATTTTGTTGAAGATCATCTCTACCTTAAATCTATTTTAAAAATGGACATTCTTGTGTACTTCAGTAACCAGTGAAACTACCTACTCTGATTAATCAGTTTTGCTGGGTAGATAAATGCCTCACATCAAGCCGTCAAAGGGGGAGCAACCAGAGACATAAAGATACCCTCAAATATGTAGCGCTGCTGAAAATAATGCAGTAATACTAGTAAAAATATTGCATAGCTCCCTGTTTACCAACTCAAATTGTTGTGAAAAGCTGCCATTAGCAACCACGCTAAAGCATGACGTCAACCTCTCTGCAGCAGAGTTGAGTTGACATGAAGATGCTCTTTTCACATCCACCCCTTAATTCATTATTTTAGCATCTATGCTATCATTTCACAGGACATGGTGTGGGAACCTCCTGATTTGATCCTTCACTATGTTATCTCCTGTGTCAGTTCAAGCTGATGTCTGAATCTTTTGTGTTAAAATTTTAGATCATTAACTGAAAACTACTCCCGCTGTTATTGCCATGACTCCAGGACATGCACATGCATACAGCAGGAAAATATGTTGGTCAAACAACAAGTCTCTACCACCTTTATCCTCTGTTCTAAATCAGTGTGTGCAAGATTTGTGAAGTTATAGGTAACCATAGCAACAGCACCTCTGCTTTATGTTGTGTTTTTTCAGTTAACCATCACTAAATAAAACTGAGAGCTTTACAGCCTTTGTCAACTCATTAGCTCTGCTTGTAGTTACCTTCATAAAATGCTGGTAAATATACAAACCTCGTTTCCAGGATAGATGGGCTGTCTTCTAAAATGCAACAAATACTTAAATATGTTATTGGTTTATTGATTTCAATTTTTATTTCTGATATGAGTACAAATTAAATGATGAAAAGCGAGTTTTTAATCTGTTGACTGCTGCTTAGGAAGAGGAAATGATTGATGTGAAGATTTTGTGATCTGTTGGTTTTCTTAAGTTTTTTTTATTTTCACCTTTTCATGAATTGTCAAAATACAAATAGTTACAAAATAGATTATAATGAACTGGACTTTGTTTTTAGATAAGTATTGAATTTATTTTTTTTTAATAAAAGGAACCCCGACTATTAGCAGTTGTTGGCCTAATATGTTGTTATTACCATGTTTTGTTTTGTTTTTGTTTTTTTTAATCCAATGTTACTGATAAATGGCAGCTTGTTTTTACTACCTTGATGACCTACAGAGATCAGGTCACCATTATTTTACTTGTGCAATGCATTCTGGGATGATAACGGTTGTATTGGCTGTACGTGAGACAAGACAATGACAAGGCAAATGTAACTTGCTTGTATCTAGATTTTCTTTTCCTGTCGAATAGTTGATATAGAGAGAAAAATGCTGTACTATGCTGCTTTTGGCTGCTTTTGGGGGGATAAGGCCAAGTAATACAGAAAAATTGGTTACTAACACACAAAGCATTTATTATTACAAACTTTTACTAGAATAGAAGCTCCAAATGATACTAGATGTAAACCTTTCTAAGGAGCCGAATCTTTGAAATGAGACAAATAGTTACAGGTGAGGGTGTCAGGATTGGTTATAAAAGGGACAAATGCTTTGTCTTTCCAAGGAAGGATGGTCATGGCGCACCACTTAGGGCCAAACTCCAGAATATCAGTCAGTTGAAAAAAATAAAAATATTGATACAGAATAGCACATATCTGTGTTTTTTTTTTTTTTTTTTTTTTTTTTTTAAGATTCGGGGAGTCATAGGACGTATGAATGTGCAAGGGCTAGGGTTAGAAACCACTCTTGGATGTGTGTGATGTCTGAGTCCTCTGGCAGCACTGCATGAAAAACAGCCATGTCACTGTGATCAATATAGTCATATGTACTCAGGAGTACCCTGTTAAATCATTTTCATTCACAGGCCACTGCTGCATACAGAAATGTAACCTCAGACTGTAGACCACAAGGTGAAAGCCATATATCAACTCTCCAAATAGTCATGTGTCCACTGTCTTCCTCAAACAAGCCCATATTTCAGCTGCTTTAGGGAAAGCTGATGCTATATGTTCTACATTATAAACATGAGAAAAACCATCCAGCCTGTCACCAGCAAAAGTTAAACACAGCATTTGTCATGGTATGGAGGTGTATTGTATCCATGGTACTGGTCAGTAGAAATGTACCATTGAGCTAGAACTGTATACATGAGACAGATGCCAACCTGAAGGTCCATGGCTATTTCAGGACTACAGGCCTCATTCTGTATGACTTAAGGCATGGCTTCTTGGTTGAGGTGTGTTTCAGGTGGACTGGCATGCCTCATTAAAAAGACAATCATGAAATAGAACAAGATGTCCTTAAACAGAAAAAAGAAGCAACATATTCCCTGCTGATCTGCAACTATTTTATTTGCCAGTCTACGGGTGTGTGCAGACCAGCCATTAAAGAAACAGCTCTCCACAGGTTGGCCAGCCACCTTGGAGCAGATGTTCAGCTGTTTCTGAATCCTGGACCTCAGCTTGACAGAGAGGCCACAGAGCCAAACTGGACCTCTATACTGCAGGATGCTTAATATTATGGTGCAGCAGAAACTGTGGAGGGTCTTGCTGGTGGATCCAAAAGACCTGAGTCTCCTCAAAAATTAGATCCTCTGCTGTACTTTGTTGCAGATGTAATCCACATGATGGGACCATGACAGGGCGGTGTCCACGTGCACTCCCAAATATTCAAAGGATGCAGACTGTTTAATGGGTTTGTTGTGTATCATGACTGGAGCAGGTGAATGTTGTGTGGTCCCAAAGATGACCTCAACTGTCTTGGTGGGATTCAGTATGAGGACATTCTGGTCACACCATTGCACTACACTGCTCACGCCGTCAAAGAAAGCATCTGGTTTCCCTTCCTCACTCAACAGAGCCACCAGAGCTGTGTCGTCAGAGAATTTTAATAGATTGTGGTTAGGTTCGCTGATATCACAGTCATTGGTGTAAATGGTAAACAGCAAAGGTGAGCTCACACATTCCTGTGGGACTCCACTACTGGTTGCAACCAGACTGGAGGGTGTGCTACTGACCCTTACCAGCTGCTGTCTGTTGGTGAGGAAGGAGTGATACCAGTGAATGAGATGGGGATTAATGTCCAACTGTTGCATTTTTGGAAAGAAGTACATCGGACTTGGCTGTATTAAAGGTGGAGGTCTATAAAGATGTTGGAAGGTCTCGGCCACCTGACTCACTGTGATCTCTATCCTGTCCTCCGGTCGTGCAGTCACTTGCCACAGAACATCTGTGCAGCCCTGTTTGATGCCGGTAGTCTCAAACCTGGTGAAAAATGTATGCAGCTCCTCAGCAAAAGCCAGCTCATCATGAGCTATTATCAATTTCTGCTGTTTGCTCGGCATTCCAGCCATATTTTTCATGGTGTCCCACATTTTCCTAGGGTTGTTCGTGTTAAACTGTTCCTCCAGACGTCTCCAGTGTGTATCTTTTCCCTCCTTAATCCTGTGCTTCAGCTCTTGGTCCATTTTTTTCCACTGCAGCATGTCTTTGTTTTTAAAAGCCCAATTCCTCTTGTTAATTATTTAATGTCTTTTGTTATATAAGTTTTATTGTTTGGATACACTTTGATGGTTTTTGTTGGTATGATGGACTCAACACAGAAGTTGATGTAATCTGTAGTTATAGTACATAGTACATCCCTCAGCACCCCCCAGCTGGTACAGTCAAAGCAGGCTGCAAAGCAGCAGACTTCTGAAGAAGAAAAAAAACACAGGATCACACAAACACCAGAAACTTTATAACAATTGGATGCAGGTGTTGATTCTATAACTGGCATATTTATATTTTTTGTATTGCCAGTGTAATTATGTAAGGCCAAAAAAAAGATAAGTGAGCAAACATGCACCCACAAAAACCCACTCTGAGCAAATGCATTATGCTGCCCAGACAGCAGCAGCCGCAGAGCGTGCAGCTGCAGTATCCAGGAAGCTTCCCAGCAGAAGGCTACATTTCTGCAGTCCAAGCAGAGGTAGAAGAAACTGTAAAAACTCTCCAGCTATCCAGTGAAAACAGATAAATTATTAGTTTTAAGGCATTCACAGACTTAACCTCTCCTGTCACATGTGGGAGACTCAAGAGATAGAGAAACAAACACTGCAGTTCTCTTTTCTTGATCCAGTCAGGAAGCCAGTGCACACGAGGATAGAGACACTGAGTCAATGCTGTTATCCTAAAAACATGTGAAAGTCATCTCTTAAAGCTTTATTTAAAGCAGCTAAACTATGTTTGAATAGCTTGACTTTTGTTACCAAATACTGCAACAAACTAGACCCAAGGTTAATTTTCTAAAAGAAAAAATCATTTTTTTCTGGCTGAATTTTCTGGATTTTTCTGCATTTGGTCTCATCCTTCACCATGAGGATTGTCTATGCCTGGTTTTCTGCAACAAATGCATTTTTTAAGCACAAACATTTCTTTCTGGCCCCTGCAGCTCATGGCTTTCATTAAATTTCTCTCATGCTCCTTTTTGTCTTCTCCTGGGAGAATCTGTTCTCTGTCCACAGACACCACAAAGTGCATCCCAGCAACTAATTTTCACTGTACGTACTTACACCACGCCTTGTTTCCCTGCTCTCTGACAGCATCTGTTCACAGTAAACATGGAGATGTCAGCTAACCCACCATTTCCCCCTGTGTTTCGCCACAGTAATTATATGTATCGTTTTCTAGGCAGAGAAATAACTACACAGCATTCGCCGCTCATAAGAAAATAGTGACAGCACCTCCCTCGTCCCTGGAGTGGAGAGTCTGAGTTTGTGGAAGTTAATGCAGTGTACAACGGATTTAGCTGAGGAGCATTTCTGCTGTGTAAGCCACAGACATCAGATGTAATCTTTTTTTGTTGTCGTTGGTTTGTGTTTTTTCCACAAGTCTCAACACGTTTGCGTCATCCCACTAGATTGATGCTAGTGGCATCAAATTAAAAATGAGTTAATATATTTAATAAAATGGTCAAATGCCCCAGTTTCAACATTTGATAAGCTGCCGATGTTCTATTAGGAATAAAATCAGAGCTTATATGATTTGAGATTTATTGCTTTTTTTTTATTTATTTATTTAAATTTTACACAACAACCCAACATTTTTTTTTTAAATTGGGATTGTACACCGATCCCTCAAAATAGTCTATTCTATAAAGAACATCTGTGACAGTGACGTCATCTTTTAAAATTGACTCAACGTTTAATTGATTTCTAATTCTACCAAAGTAATGTTTTTGTCTAAACCCAACCAAGAAGTGGAAAAGGACTTGTTGGGACTAAATCATCTGCGATCGTCCAGGATAGTCATATTTGATTCATGATTGGCTTTGCACTTTCTACACAGTAATTAATCTTCATTTCATTGTTGCCTCCTCTTAGTCTCTGGTTAGGTTTAGGACTCTCAAACTTTTCCAAGCGGTTTAGTTTCTAAAAACTTTAAAAACATCCATTTGCAAGTTTTATATCAACACAGACACAAAATGGAAAAAATAACCTTTACCTGAAATCATGCTGAAGTCGTGCTACATGTCATGAATAACAGCTATATTAATTTCATAATCACTTTTCAGTTTACAACAAAACAAGCTGATTCTCTCCTATCTGTGTTTCATGCCATGTTCATTCATATAATTGGTTTTATGTTGTTATTGGTTAAAGTCTGATCTATGGTTTGTTTAAAGTTTCACATAATATAATCCAGGTTCATGATGTCAATTATGCTTGCGTGATACTGGAGGGAAAAGGGGAAATTGTAAATTTAATCAGTATTGCAATATAAGAGGGAATTCATTTTGTGCATTCTAGTTGGAGACCATAATTCCTTCCTCTCCCCTTCCTCTCCCCTCTGAGCCAACATCTTCCACCAGTGCCGCTGATGTGGAAACTTAAAATACCTGTTTAACAGAATCCTGCAAAGCCTACTCTGTAGACCAGTCTATCAGTGGGAAAACATGGATGTTGACAAGAGGAATGCATTTCCACCATGTTCCTCTTGAAGGTGGTGCTTGGCCTTGTTAAAGAGGACTGAAGAAGGCTTGAATTGGAGGACATTTTTGTCCCAACATGGCTAACAGTCCAGACAAGACATTGAAACTGTTGTACTACGGGTAACACAATCGGACAGCGTCAAGCCAGATTGGTTATGTTCATGCTGAGCAAGCAACGCCAGATAAACATGGATGTTTTCTAGCAGTGCAATCTGTGCAGGAAAATGTTAGTTGCTGCACCTTTACTGAAAAAAAGGTGTATTTCCATGGGGCTGAGTGCCAGTCACAACATCAATGGTACGTGGCATCATAGTCTCTGGGGGCACTTGGCCAGGGGCATTGGTTAGGGCACTGACCCACAGCAGGTGGTTGTCTGGGGTGGCCTGTGCCCCTGGGTTGTGCACTCGGCCGATGCTCAGGGGGCTTGGGCCTGGTGGGGCAAGATGGCTATCATCTCTGGTTCCCCTGTAACCTGTGTTCCATGATCATGAGGGCTCTAACTGCAGCCTTTCTCCGTCTCTTTCTGGGCAAGCGCATGGTCGTCACGGTGAGCCGCCTCAGTTCCGTGCTCTGTGGTGGGCCCTGTTTCTGTGCATCTGATCCCTGGAAGGGCATGGTTGCATTTGCATGATTGTATTCTCTCAAACGTAGCTTATTCCTCATATCTCACTCACACATTACCATTCCCTAGCATGCACGCTTATTCAGGCTGGTTTAATCACCAACAATTACAGTTATGTCTTCGTATACAGTACCTGCCACTGAAGTTGTAGTTGTGTTTATGTCTTTCACAGTTGTCTTCCTACAAATGCTCTTTATTACTGTATGTATTCCTAGGGTTCATGGATATTCAGAATAAACTTTCTTTCCAGGTGCAGCAGCTGTTTCATTGTCTGTTTCATTGTTGTCTTTCTATCTTTTAAATCTTTGTTTCCATTTCTTTCTCTTCACTCTACTTTGCTGCTCTGTTCTCCTTATTTGGCCACAACTAAAGTTTGAACAAGTTCACAATGACAGATTATGCTCTTCGGTAAGCTGTGGTAGCAACAGCATGAAATGGCATCAAGCAGTTTCTGCTGGGAGGGGGGAGGAAACAAGCTCTGATTTTTCCAGCTATGCTGTCTACATGAGGACAAATAGGAAGCCAAAACAACATATGAAGAGCATCAGTATTATCCTTGTTACACTTTACTGTCAAAATGAGTGACTGATGCGAGTGGACAGTGACCTTCAGTTTGACAGACTACATGCTTAAATCACGACAGTTTGTCTCCTGTTGACTCATATGTTGCCAATTAGAATATGTCTAAAACTCATCGCTATCACCTGCCACTACTGTGTGTCACACACACAGATGCACAGAATGTAGAGCACACACTCACTTGCACAAACTGAGCTTATTTCATGGCAGAGCAGAGGCCCATCTGTGTAGCGCAGCCGGCTGCTGCTGCTGTGGTGAACAGCGGCAGGATGGATGGCAGTGTGAGGGGCTGTAACGGTAGAATTGTGCTCTGTCGAAGGAGGAATTGATTAAGTTCACTTGGATAGCTGCGTGGCTTCTTTCCAGAGCGGTGGGAGATGTCGGATGGAGCCATGATAGGGATGAGCTGGCACTGAAGAGGTGTCTAAGGATTGGGTGGTGCTAGAGGGACAGATGGGTGCAGATTGAATGATATGATTTTATGTCTGTGCTTTGGGGGTGTTTGCTTTTAACTAACAGATCACAAGCCATAATATTTTACAGAGCAGAAAGAAACTTAGAAACTTAAGCTTCTGACATTTTGCAGACTCATCTTAACCCCTTAAAAGTCCTTGGGGACATTTTTGTCCTTACAGGTAATTTTTTTTGTCTTCAGTTTTTGACCACCATTATGGTTATGTTATTCCATATGGAATGTTTTTTTTCTTTTATTTCTTTTATTTTCTTTTATTTTTTTGAGAAAGAGATTTTTCTTAATGATCAACAAGAAACCGGGGACATTCACAACCCTCTCAGGTCATTGGTGGGCAAAAAGGTCCTCTAATAAAAACTGCTGTAAAAATATTACATTATTATTTTTCCACTTTCTTCCTCCTCAGTTAGCTAAATCAACTTCAGCCCTAACTGAAATGAGCAAATATATCATTTCAGAAATTATATAAACACTTTAAATGCCAGTTTGATAAAAACAATTTAGTTTTTATATAAACAGCATGTCAGACTACTAGTGTTGGGTGTAAATAAATTAAATAAAATATAAAATAATTACATTTTTCTTTTAATTAAACAGTAAAAACCTGTAATTAAGCTGGTATTTAAATGGTTGAAATAATTTGAATAATTATATATTTTGTATTTTTAATTAGGGCTGAACTTGATTTAGCAATTTGAGGCCCCCTCAAAAAAATGAAAATAAAAAAACAACAACTTTATTTTCTCTTTTGTAGCAGGTTTGGACTTATTTGTCCTCTAATGGTGCTGAAAAAGTACAATATGAATCTGACAGTGTAAAGACTATAAATCTTTATTTTTAACAGCCCTACTATAAATATATTTTTATAGGAATTTTTTGGGAGAGGAATTTTTCGTCTTCTAATAACCTGAAAGGGTAATAAACTTGAAGCAACCCACAAGGATTAACACTGATTCAACTAATGAATTTACCTCATTTACACACCAATCTCAGCAATAAAAGACACTTTTCCAAAGTGCTTTTTATCCATTATAAAATCATGCATAGTGATTTCTCACAGTTCTAAAGATGTAAATCCACTCATATTTAACCATTTTTCCTTCCCAAGACGCCCCAACTTTGAATAATTTCTTAGGAGGCCAGACCATGTTGTTGACTTCATAAAGCTTGCTAGGATATCCTGGTAATTTATGCAAAACCATGAGCTTAAGTCAAAATAAGCAAACCACATGTGTTTGTCAGCTTCCTCCTTGGCATCTGCGGTCTTGAAGAACAAATCATAAAAAACTCAGCTTTGCCTCATTAGCTTTAATTTACCAACAAAAAATCCATTGCAAAGATCACTTCATTATAGGTTTGTGCATAACTTCAAAACAAAACACTTCAGCCCAGTCAGCTCTATTTAAGCCAAACAAGCAACAAGCAAGCCACTTGTCAAAAAATACTAGGTTCACATTTCCTTTATTTTATGGCTTAATAAGTTACCTCAATCATTTTCACTATTTGAATAATCAGAACAACCAAAAATGATAGAAACTTAAGGCATTTTCCAGCCACCAAGAAGGCATTCATCACATTTGCTTTGTTCTACAACAGGGATCACCAACTACAGACCCCTTGAGTCAGTGTCCTGCAGGTTTTAGAAGTTCTCCTGCTGCAACACACCTGATGTAATTTTAATGGCCGATTAAGAGGCTTGTGCAGGACAAGCTGTGCAGAACTTGACGAGCGGTTGCACAACCATTTAATTTTAATTAAAGTGAAGGGAGTAAACCCCAAAGCTAGCTGCAGCTTCAGCCCAAGAGGGCTCACCTGCATCCAAACAGAGGTCAGGAGGCGAAGTTTAACAGCTGCTTCTGCCTGGGTTTTCACCTATAGTGAAAGCAATAGAGCAGAGCAGCACAGTTCCTAAACCATCACACAACTGTTACACTTCAGGAGTAAAAAAAAAAAATAGCTGGAAATATGATGGAAAAGAGCTGATTTTGTTTAAATCATGCCCGTAGACTGAAGCCTCCGCCCCTTGATGCAACCAGCCCAGGTTCAATCTTGGCATCTCTCTGACCCAGTTTCTCATCTTCCTACTGTACAAGAACTCTAAAGCCCACAGAATGTTATAAAACTAAACAAACAAAATAAAAAAAACACTTCTTTGAGGAGTACTCACATTACACAAATAGTATTTCACACGCATTTTACAGTTTCCACATTGGGATGAAGTATAAATTATTGCATCATTGATGACACCACAACTAATCGATTTCTATTGATCTCCATTTTAAGTTAAAGAATCACTTAAAATGTCCATCCCTGAAATGAAGCCTCAGCAACTTGTTCTTCACAAACTTCTGTTAATGAGCCAATAATTTGGGCCATGTGAGAGCAAGCAAGGAAACATCTAAAACCTGCAGGGTAGTCGCCCTTGAAGTCCAGAGAGAGTCCAGAACCCTGCAGTAAAGCAGCTCTGGAGAGACAAACTTTGCATCTAACCTGGCAGAGAGAAAAAAAAAAGTTTTATCATGCTGGTGGGATCAATACCAAGAAGACTTGAAGCCTCAACCTTCAAAACCAAACAAAGGTTTGGAAGTATTTAGTAAACAGATCTTTTCAGTTGATTTTTATAAAAAAAAAAATATTATGTTCTTTTTCTGTTGTTACAGGCCAGCTGGATGCTCTTGAGTCTGAAACAACAAAGAGATGAAACTTTATAGAGAACAGAGAAAATTAAACCAACAAATTCAATATCGACCAATAGAAAGGCATCTTGACAGCTGTGACCTTTGATAGAATAGAAAGCCAATCTGTCCAGCACAGATGAAGCCATCATAGCTTATTAGTTGTAAACAACATACACAGATGTCATTTCTATACTTTTCTGAAGTTCTTCCACAGATATTCCCTGATTTAATACTTTGCTGGAAAACAAACGAATGTACTTCAGCTGTTTCTAGGTTTAACATTTCAGAGCTGTGTTAAATTTTGTCACCGGTTTGTGAGCAGAAATATAAATTGCTGAAGCAAATCTAATGCTTAGAACAACTGACTTTGTAAGTCAAGGTTTGGTTTTTGTCACACATTATGTGACATTTTACGTCCATGACTTACATTATGTATGTTTTTGTATGAAAACGGTACACTACTCTTTGTGTTGTCAAGTGTTTAGTATGCAGTTAAATTCATTGTAACAAAACCCAGCTCACCTATTCCCTGATTTTTGAGATGTTCTGGCTCATGCCAAATTACACCATCTGTCAATCAATTTTCACAGCAAAAACTTTATGTAATTGATAGACTGGGTTGAGCTATACTGAAAATACAGAGGCCAGAAAAAGTAAAAGTAAAGCCAATCATATTTTGTCAGCATTAGGAGAATATGTTTTATTGGATTTATGCCAGTGTATTGCAACACCGCAAGACGTTATGTTACTTATGCCAGAAGAAACAAGCTAACAACATGAAGCCAGTGCATCTCCTAAAGCACTCATTGGTCCTCACGCCAACGTCCCTCCCAGCTGCAGTCAGAGCAGATGTTCACCTCTGCACCCAGACTTAAAATGAATTGTGCAAAAGTGAAGCCACCTCTGGGTGATTTGCCTGGTTTAGTCAGTAAGTAATGTCTATTAATGTACATTAGATGCATGTAATATAAGCTTTTATAAAGTTACTGTAAGATGTTGGAGACTCTGACATCTGAGATTATAATCCGTTTTTTTTCTGTTCCAGCAAAAAGTAAAATTACCATCAGATATTGTGTTTAGAGGAAACAGCTTTGATGTTAACCATTGTGACTTCTTACTTTTTAACTAATAAATCCAGAAGTTTTCCTCCATTTTTGTCAAGTACATATAAATTTTGTTACATTGATTAAGTTGCGATATGCCAGAAATATTAAATTTTACTGTACAAGGAGAATACTGCTGTTAAAAGGCAGATCATTTGTTTTTACATTTGTGTTTTTAAACCAAATGTTTTAGTACTTTTGTTCATATACAGGTACTTTTGATATAAAGTTTTGCAATAGGCTGCACTTGGTTTAAATCATGATTGAATTTTGAGCGTAACAATTCTAATCAAATTTTAAATTGTTCTCCAGGACGAATTAAAACCCAAACCAGAGTTAAGAAAATTATCCTAAAACTAAACTAAAATGTTTTTATGAGTTTTAATTTTTAAAATATTTTGATGAAATTTTATAACACTAAATTTAAGGTTTGCATGTTCTCCCCGTGTATGCGTGGGTTCTCTCTGGGTTCTCCAGCTTCCTCCCACCATCCAAAGACATGCTTGTCAGGTTAATTGATGAGTCTAAATTCTCCCTAGGAATGAGTGTGAGTGTGAATGGTTGTTTGCCCTGGACTATTTTCGTTGCAGCATCACCTGGTAATGAAGTTTAGTATGGCTTCAAAGATAAATGGTATTTGCAACTGGTCTGAAATAAGTGTTTACTGAATAAACATTTATGATTGTAGCCTGGAAGACAATGTTTCCATCGTTCAAATTCTTAGCTTTCCAATAGTGTGTAAGGTACCTGGAAGGGAAACTGAGTAAAATACATATTTATTTGTCATGTCCTGCCCACGGGACATCTGGTACCAATGGTATCACATCTAAACCCAGTAGTTTATATTTTCTGTTAATATTCTAAGTGTTCTCTGGTCACTTTATTGGTTTTTTCCTTAAAAAGGATCATTAAAGTTGCATCTAATCTAGAAAGAAAATGTTTTACTCCTATTAGAGAAATTATAAAGGAAAATAAAGGAAAAAAGTAAGGAGCAAATACTCAAGAGCCATCTGCACCGAATCCATGAAAAGCCATCAGGCACCTCCCCTGTCCACAGGCTGTGTGTAGTGAATAGAGAATGGATTTCCATCTATTGGAAGGTTAAAAAGTTTTATGAACTTAAAGAAAAAGGATCACTTGTGCGTCTCTGTGGAGCATTTGTACACTAAAAGAAGAGTTTTAGCGGACATACTGGGAAAAATAAAGCCGTTTTAACCTCTTCGTGGATGTGTTTCAAACATTTAATAAACTTGAAGGGTGAAAAAAACATTTCTATTATCTATTGAAATCATACCTTAAACTCAAAAAGTTTACATTAGAGTTGAGCCTCCCCTGTTGATTAGATGCAGTTTATTCAGGGGAAAGAGTGTGTGTCAAATACACTGTTTTCTCTCAGTGTGTACAGAAAAGCCAGGAGTGTGGGGGCTCAGGGGAAGACAAAGAGGGTCAGGCTGCGTGACAAAACGCAATGGACCAGCAATCGTCTGCTGACAGCTGAAAAGATAGCACACAAACACCTGTGGGATCATCACCTCTCCTTGTAGTATTTGTGTGTGTATGTGTGCGTACGTGCAGGAATGTGTGATTGTAAAGTGATATTCAGGTCATTGCAAATGTATAACGCAAAAGTCCCTGTAGTCCTGCTGTAATTGCTTGGAAAATAGGAAAAGAGTTTGAAAGTCATGCATTAACTTGTGCAATTTGTCAGCTGGAAATTAAACTATTTTGTTGTGGAAGCTGAATTACGAAGAAGAAAATGGAGGCTATTTAAGCACAGGCCTGTGTGTTTGCAGTATTGACTTTATTTACATTTACTGAAGTGAGATCATTATTTTCGGGGGAATAGGCAACTTAATGTAAATTAAATGGCTCTAGATAGAAAATGGGCGATGCAGTTCTAGACAGGCATAAATGTTTTCGTATTGTTTGCAACAGACGGAGGATTAGGACATCATACTATGTAATTTTCTTAAATTTTTTTAATCTTTTAGCTCAATTGTCAGCTGAGTTCTGCATATGAACATTCTGCATGTAAGTCCTTTTGTACTCCAGGTTGTATTGAGCAAATCAAGTTAAAATTCGTCTGTGAACAGTATGTCCAATTCGTGTAAAACTTTTCCTACAATGCACGAAATACACAATAGGAAGTTTAGTCTGGAAGTGTGTATCTGCCTATCTACTGAAAAACTGGTCATTACCTGCAGAATTCAGACTTCCCCAGATAAAAGAGGCTGTTTTGTTTTTTATTTAATTCACTGACAAATCCTGTGCTGCACACCCAGAACCAAATAGCAGTCAAAGTCTGCAGCCAACTGCTTCAGGGACATTTAGGGACATGTCAGCCTTCTGGCTGATGAAAAAGGACAAGGAATACGTTTCACTGCACCTGTTTGCTCATTGTTCTTCCTCCACAGCCAATGTAAAACAGTCTGCACCAATCTGAAGGTGAATGAAATGAAGTCTTTTGTTATATGCAGTAACTAGTGTCCACAGCAAAAAGCATCACATCCAAGGAAAGGAAAGCAGGAGCTGTGGGCTGAACTACAGGGAGTGACAAAGTTTAGATGCATCTCTTTTCGACACACCGACCCACCATGTTTTCATCATCTCCACCTCCATCCACATTCTGTGCTTTGCAGAATGACAGACAAATGATCCCTACACTAACAGGCTACACAATACAGCATTTTATATAAAGAGGATAGAGGGACCATGCATTATCCAGATGGCACATCAAATTATAATTTTCTTCATAAATGACCTCAAACATAATCAGATTTTCCTACGCTCAGTAAATGAAAAAAATAATACAGAAATATTATACTTGAATATTTACTAAGGAAGGAATTTTCAGACAGAAAATAATCAGGTGCGAGAGACTCAATTTTATTCAAAGAGGGTTGAAATCTGATTTTGTTTTTTCCCCCCTTTGCGGAAGTGTGGCATGAATAAAGGAGATATATGAGGACCTCAGATTAAAGCGTGTAATTGTTCATCATGCTGGAAGAATGTTGCAAAGCCATCTCTAAAGATTTTAAACTCCATCAATCATTTAGAGTCAGATTGTGTACGAATTTTAGTATCACTCCACAGAAGTGGCCTTTCAAAACATGATTGCAAGAACAAGCTGGGTAGTTGTTTGTGAGGTCAAAAAACGCTTAACATCTAAACTCTGTCTGATATTCAATTCAATTAATAAATAACTGACCAAATATAAGATTAAGTTAATTAGGTTTTTTTATCTACTTTTAGTAGTGTTTGAAAGTCTGAAGAGGTTTTAGATCTCGTTTATGGTTTTATGAAGAAATTTCTGGGGCTGTTCGAACTCCCCACTGTATCATTATCATCGTGTGTGTCTACTATACTTCTCTCTGTGCTCAAACATTCTTCAGTCAAGGAGAAGAACTGAGCTCTCCCAGTAAATTCTTACTGTCAGGTGTTTGCTGGGTGTAATAAATTCAACCGGGCCGACATGTGTGGGAGGAGATGGGAGCCAAGAGGTAATTTGTGACCACAAAAAAAAAAAAAAAAGGAGCATTTTTTTCCAGACGCTCATAAACTAAGACGCCCGGCTTGGCACACTAATCCATGGACCACCAAATTCTCGCCTCACCAGCCGAAGGGTTGACATCACCTTCGATCATGTGTAAACTATGAAGGGAAGGGCCGTCATTTATTTCCCATGATCCCGTGGGAGGCAGGAGGAAGGAAGAGCAAAGATATGTGGGCAGGATCACACAGAATATTATGACCTCCTTCTCTCACCTTTCCCATCCTCGTCTTTCTTCTGCTTTTGAAAGGTGGACAGGATCAAACGTGTGTGTCAGTGTGTGTGTGTGAGAGTGTAAGAGAAACGGCTTTGATTATGGGCAGTATGTAACTGTAGCAATGTGTGGGAGGGGATGTCAGTCAACAGAGAAAGCTGTGCAGGCCACTTTCAATGAATTTTTAACATATACACACAAACCATTTACCATACAATGCCTGCCACTATGCTGAATCGTATTATAAAGACAAACACGCTTACAAAAACATTTACAGCAGCACAAATGAGAACCCAGCAAGTAGCAGCACACTTGCACGTTTTCACCTGCTATGCATGCTAGAAGCTGATAATAAAAACACTCCTTCCTGTGCAGAGCTTCTTTGTATCTAGACATATGCACCCCTTTGGTCAGTGTTATTACAACCTAAAAGCTGCTAGCTGTGGATTTATAGTCATGTGTGACTTGTTGTGTATATTGTCCCTTCACGGATCAATGCATTAAAGCATGCTGCTTTGAATACCAAACAAGGCTCTGGCTCACAACTGCAGACTACACATGGTCACTCCAATTGCCTCCCACAGAAATGCCTTCTTCCCCCTCTGCACACCCAGAGAGTCACAGTGGTTCTGTTTAATAGCAGCCCCAGACGTCGAGTCTCGCTCGGTAAGCAGGGCTCCCCGTGCTCTCACATGCAAAATTTATGACTGCAGCACAACACAAAGGAAGCGCGGGGATCTAGTTCTGTCTCGCAGAGCAGATATGGGTTTTCAAATCCCACAGTTCTCTATCCCAAGATATTGTTCGGCTTTGTGACAGTGGCGGAATAAGAGAGCGAAAAGGGAGAGAGGGAAAGATTAAAGTGTTCCTGTCTAACATGTGTCTATTTTCATCCTACTCTACAGAGTATAAGAGCCTCTGTCTTATTACAGTTAAAAGAAGAAGCAGACTCCCAAGCACAACTGGGCTGCTGCTCGTCTTTTTTTTATTTTTTGTGCACCCAAGAGAAGTCTCTGGCATTGTACCTTCACTCGTTGAGGTGGAGGCTGGGCTTATTTTTCTGGAGCTGTAAGAGTAAAGGTAGCGCTCTCCTCCAAAGCTAAAACAATGACACACAAAGTGATTCACAATCGAGTTTGAGAAGAATGTCAAATAACGGCTTTTAAACTCAGTGAAAACATTTTCTGATTAAAGGATTTGATATGAGTGGCTGGGCACATATTATGAAGAACATAAATTTAGGCAGATGTACAGAATGATTGGTGGAGGTCAAATTAGGAACAAAGAGTAAACAGTACAAATATCTTGCATTTTTACTACTGGGCCTCTTAGATTATGGAGGAACCAGCCGTTAGTCTACAGCAGATTATTAAACTGATGTTGTGAAAAGCAAGAATTCATCAGAACTTGGAGGCAAATTAAGGCAACATTATGGGCCATGGATACAAGATTCTCCATGAATCTCACATCTTCGCTGCTCTGTTTGGTGGGATGACAGACAAATTCAGCTTATGACTAACCAATTCAGTATGTTTATTTCTTTATTTATGTTGATTTTTATTCAGTAGTAATAGTTGTATGGCATGAAATTTCCCAAAATATTACCATGCTCTCTCTCTCCTCACAACAAAATAACATCCACACAAGTTTAAACTTCTGATACACTTCTTTTATATTTCTTTTTAAAACATCTTTCATTTACAAATTGACAATAAATCATTCTGTATGTGATAAAGATCCTACCCACATACATGCTGAAGTAAAGCGTGTATTAAGTTATACATGAATTTTGTAAAGAAAAATGTTTTGTTTTTTTTGTTTGTTTGTTTTTTTGTTTGTTTTTTTTTTGTTTTTTCCCTAGCGTCTTTTTTTTTTACTATTGAAATTATTCATGCATTAATGGTTTTCAGAGGTGGGAAGTAACGAAGTATTTGTACTTCGTTACTGTACTTAAGTAGATTTTTCAAGTATCTGTACTTTAC
>JBAFTA010000006.1:15816891-15831131 GCA_036919975.1 Melanotaenia parkinsoni
TTAAGTGAAGAGGCAGAATCAGTACTTCTACTTTTACCAGAGTAGTTTCTTAACCAAGTATCTGTACTTCTACTTAAGTACTGAATGTGAGTACTTTTACCACCTCTGATGGTTTTCAGTTTAAATATATAAGAAATTGTTGTTGTTTTTTTATCTAATTTTTATTCTTTATTTTATTATATAGTTGGCAATATTTTTGTACTGTGTTATATATGTAGTTATTTTTGGAATTTCTCTTGTCTGCTTTTATTAATCTTTTTATAGATCACTTATGACATTTAAAATAGTTTTAATGAGTTTATCAGTTGTAGTCTGCAAGGCATATTAACTCATATACTTCAATTCTTTTTTTATGTATTCTTCTGACTTATCAATCTTTATTGTAAAGCACCTTTCATACAGAAAATTTATTTACAGTGTTTATTTATTTTATACCATTTAGATTCATATATTTTATAGAGCACACTGAAGCTAGCTTTACTAAATGTCAGCTCTTTGGCTGGAAAATCATTTTATAGACAATTTCAACTTCCTCTGGGACTGCAGGCACTTTTTTAAGATGGATGGATTCTGCCTGAACAGGTCAGGAGTGAGGCTGTACGCCTCCAACCTGTTTTATTTTCTGAACGGACACTCTGTTCCCTCGGACAAGGACAACAGACAAGAGAGACCAAAACAACGTGATAAGACAGAATCCAGAGGAAACCTTGAGAGAAGAAGAAGAAAAAAAAAAAAAAACATCTCAGCCCCCTTCTGTACTGGGTCCAGGCTGCAACTATATGGGTACTCATGGCTCTCTCCAGGAAGCTGGGTCCTAAAATGTAAGTATATTCCTTTATCCCTGTTTTAATTGGCAACAAAAAATACTGATAAATGTTCAGATAAGCAAGATTACCCAATACGTTTTATAAATTTATCATATGTTGTGCCCATAACAAAAACTGGACAGATAATGTTTTTAGCACACTGAAGCTAGCTTTACTAAATGTTAGATCTTTGGCGGGAAAATCATTTTTAATCATTGATTTTATTACAAAGCACAAACTTCATTTCTTGTTTTTAACAGACACCTGATTAGAAAGAGAAAATTATTTGATTGTTCTTTTAGAAGCAAGAGTAAAATTTGATCAAATGAAAAAGATGGAGTGGCTGTTTTGTTTTAATGACTCCCTCCAATGCAAGCAGATATCTTATAAAACCTTCATTAGAATATGTAGCTCTCCAGATGACTGCTGCCTCTCGTCCAATGTTCCGTGACATTTACCAACCACCTAAATACTGTGCAACCTTTTTTGATTACTTTGCTGAACTGCTGTCAAAAAAATGCACCAGAGGACACTGTCTGGATCTTGTCATCTCTAAAGACCTGAATATTTCCAAGGTTGTGCTGATGGATGTTGCTCTGATTATTCCTGTGTTTTCTTTAAGAGTGATGTTACTGTCAACAATAAAGCCCAAACAGAGGTTACCAAGAAACTGTACATTAGTCAAAATACTACTAAAATGTTTACACAAGCTTTCTCTCCCTCAATCCCCTCCCCTGGCCTTCAGTTGATGAGCTTGTGGATCATTTCAGTAGTAAAATTACAAGCATTACTGATGCCATTGCTCCCACCAAAGTGAAAGTGATCACTGCCAAAAGGAGAGCTCCATGGAAAAATGCTACACTGGTAACAGCTGAAAAACAAGAATGTTGAAAAGCTGAACGCAAGTGGGGGAAAACAAAGTTGCAGGTTCACTATGAGATCTTTAAAGAGAGACTGAGGATTTATAATCTGGAGCTATGAAATGCAAGACCATCTTTCTTTTCTGACATCACTCATAAGAACAGCAATAATGCTTGAGCCTTGTTTGTTACTGCTGACAAGCTAGCTAATCGTCCTGTGTTAGTAACCCCAGACCTTCTATCCAACTGGGCCTGTAATGGGTTTGCTTCATTCTTTACTGACAAAATTCAGAAAATCAGGCAGTCAGTCAGCGCTTCCATGCCAGGGGCAGGACATATGTCTCTGTGTCCACTCAAAGAGACAAACACCATGACATATTTTTCCTCCAATCAGTTTTAAAAACCTGGATAAGATAATTAGCTATCTGAAAACCACCACTTGCTGTCTTGATGCACTGCCAAACAGGTTTTTGAAGAATGTTTCAGGACGCATGGCCTTAGATTTCTTACAGATTGTAAACACGTCTCTGCTTTCAGGTGTCTTCTCACAAGACCCTAAAAATCAGTCGTCATCAAGCCACTACTGAAAAAGAAAACCTAGAGCAGGGAGGTCTCCATCAGATCCACGGCCAATCGCGGAGTTGCAACCTCAAAGCAGTATTTGCATAAACACAGAACCAGGAAACTGGCTGGGGAATGTGACAACCAGTTAGGATTTCGGTCACACCATAGTACTGAGAATTCTCTAGTTAAGGTCTTCAGTGACATCCATTTGAGCACAGAGAGCGGAAAGTTTTCAGTCCTGGTTCTACTGGATCTCAGTGCTGCATTTGACATGGTCGACCATAACATCTTACTAGACCGGCTGAAAAACCGGGTAGTACTGTCTGGCACTGCAATTAATTGGTTTGAGTCCTATTTAAAAGACAGGGACTACTTTGTGTCTATAGGTACTTTAACTACAAATCTGAGTGAACCAAAGTAACCTGTGGAGCTTCAGTTTTATGCTCCACAAATGTGGAACAAACTTCCAGAAAACTGTAGATCTGCTGAAACTCTTAGCAGTTTTAAATTTCTATTTGTTGCCTTTTATCAAAACAACTGTTAAATTCCCTACACTGGAACTTCATTTCTTGCATTTTATCGATTTTATTTTTTTCTTTCTGTTTTCATTTTTTTTTCTTTTATTTATTTTAAAGTTTGTTTGAAATGAACCTCACTGTAATGTTTTTATTGTTTTATGTAAAGCACTTTGGATTGTCTTGTACATGAAATGTGCTATACAAGTAAACTTGCCTTGCCTTGGTGGCTTCTGGCTTTTTGTATCTTACAGCTAAGCGCTGCTTGAAGGTAAGTAGAGTGTATGTCAGGGCCGGACTGGGACCCAAAGTCCGGGCGGGAGTCATACACTCACTCAAGCCATCCCAACACATACACTGCATGCATATGCTCACATTTGTGCAAATGTACATACACATACATGGACTTAATAATCACCAAAGCTCATTAGACTAACATTCACATAAAACTACAAATCACCAGTCCAGTGTTTCTCTCTTCTCGTCTAAAGGTTCAACACAAAAGTCAAACCAGTCCTCTTATATTAATGACGATCTTCTGTTGAGATAAATAACACGATTGTTTTATTTTGTCTGCAAATCATTTAGATGCAAGTTTACCGTAGTACATTTAATACACCAACAGCAATATTTACTACTAAAAACATGAAGTGGTCAACAGCAAGTTCATCTGATGTGATTCAAAAAACATCAGAAAATTAAAAAGTCATCTCAACTTGGATGAGACACTGTCCAACTTTAGGAGGGGTTTCCAAACTTTATCATGCAGCAGCCCATCTGTGGAGATATGTTTGGCTCCGCAGGACCCACCAAATATTTCATGCAAGAAAATAAGCCAAGTCATTACCATGGGAACAGAAACACGTCCACACACACTCCATATGGAGTTTTAACTAAAACCTCAGACGTCAACATTTACCCAACAAGCATAAAACGCTGCAGGCACATTATTTACGTCCAGATTAACACACTGACACACTGATTAAATCAAAAGTTCCCTCATCAGCATTTAACCTGGACTGATGAAATGTTCTTCACTCTCACAGCTGTGCAACTACTTGTGTGTTGGACAGGGACAGATGTGGACCGATTGTTATAGTCAAGCAGCCAAAGTATTAAAATATCCACCTGTTATATTTATATATATATATAATTACCTAATTAGTTTATTTTATCCAGGTTATACTAGGAAACCCCAAATATAACCTAGTGTTTATAAACGGTTAGCATATCCATTTGTAGTTATGTGTTTGGGCTGATGTGAGGTTTAATAATAAAAACACCAAACTAGTGCAACATTTCCACTAGAATAGAATAGAATGATGACTCTTGCCTTGTTGCAAAATGCCTAGTGGTAGATGTAACAACTTCACTTTATTTCCCTGGGTGAAATTCCCAGGGTGGTGTTGTCCAGTTTGCACCATCCTTCCTTTTATGTGACATTTCTTACCCTTGATTTCCACACATTTATCAATATTTTGTTTCTTCCTAACTAAATAAAAGACATGTATTTACTTCACTTGCTCCTTTGCTCAGGTATCTGATTCATATACTACTATCTCTAAGAGGGCAGAAATGTTGATCAGCCTTGGACACCAGATGCCAAACAAGTTAATATAAATATAAAAAAAGACCTCCATCTTCTTCCGGGACAATGCTTTATCACATACATCCAAGTATTCTACTGCTTGAATTATTATTAGAAAAAACCTCAAGGACAAGAAAGCCCTAATCTCCAGTCAAATACTAGGAAAACTTGTTCCTGCACTTTAGCAAATATGGTCCAAAACTTGGCAAGAAACTAGTTTTCTAATAACTCTGTACACAAACTTGCCTGGTGAGGACACATGCAATAACAGGGGACACGTTACACTAACAGCTTGTGTTTTGGAAGTAATACCAGATAGGGATCAATGTTTTTTTCTTTTAATTAGAGTGAAAACTACCAAGTAGTAACCAAGATTTATTGAGAAAAAAAAACACTGAAATGCTAAGATTTGAGACAAATTCAGCCAAGACATACTGAGAAAAAAACAATGGCAGGGAAAAACCAACACACTGATACACTCAGACACACACATACACACATTTTGACTTTTCAGATACCACCGAATTCAGGTCAGTCATTACATGCATGACCTCTGTCGCGTGTCTTCTCCTCTCAACACTCCTGTGCTCATTTATCTACATTCCAAAATGTCACTTGGTCTTCCCCTTTCATTGCCGCCCACAGGAAGAAGAGATAACGTGGGTGGGTGAGCAGGTAATGGCACGCTCAAGTTTGTCATGTGGTGTCACATGTTTTACAGTGAGCTGCACAACTGATTGGCCTTAATCATATTTTCAAAGTCAAGAAGCTGAAAGGTAACAAAAGGGCGTCTAAAGTCCTGACAGAACATTTGTTGGTTTAGAAGATGGGTGTATGTCAGCTATATGAGAGAAAAGACCTAATTTAGCTGGACAGTGTGCATTAATGACAATAAAATAAATATGACAATAATATTAAAATAAGCATTACCCATGAAAAATAAATAATGAGCAAAAACTGGTACCATTTGCAATAATTTCCTGTCCGGCATTGAGCAGCCTTCATCAGATTTGTTATTTGGTGTTGCACTCACTGTAGATTAATCCTAGAAAACACCGGAGGTAGACCCTCCGCCATTGCTGAGGTGGTATTTCTCTGCATGTCAGAGCAGCTGAAAATCTGACTTTTTTTTTTTTTAACAATGTGCAAGAAATTTGGAAGGGCTTGCACATTTCTTGGCTGTTTAAATAACAGAGGAAAATTTAATTGTGGTTAAAAAAAAAAAAAATACGAACACCACAGAGCTCTACTTCGTGAAGATTTTTGCTGTCTGTGTCCATCTCTGTGACACTGAGGGGGGCAGTGGTTGACACTGTTTGTCTGCTGATGGCGGTGTGTTGGCATACCCTAATCAATAAATGTAGACCACTGTCTAACACCATCTAGTCCAGAAATCCATGATTCTGTCCATATTGGTAGATACAAAATTAGGACTGGCCACCTCAGTAATGGCGGTGCCGCAAGATGGCGAAACACACAAAAGTTTATAGCAGAGACTGGGCAAAGTCATTTTCTTAAGTCCTTCTACTGAAGTCCCAAATCAAATCTAAGTCCTAAACTGGCAATACCATCACCAGGTTTTACATAGCATAACAAGTATAAACATCCATTTCTCAAGCATTTACACAACACTGCTCACAACAACCAATTCCTTCACTTTTTTCCTTATTACCAACTGGACACGACTCTTCTTATTATGTGTCTTTAAAATCTTTATTTATTTGGCAAAGTAATTAGTAACCCTGAAACATGATTTTTAATTATACTTTTTCCTCATAATTATTTCTTTTTCTTCCTGCACATGATAAATTAAATTTTTGTGGTTATGTTTCATTGCAGCTGTGGCAGTTCATGCAACAATGTAATTAATGCAACTCCTGTGTGGGTATCCTTTATTTTATTTATTTTATGTGCTTGTTAATCATTATTGAAATTCTACTTTTTTGCCTATTTAACACAAATTATGTAAATTTTTAAAGGTTCTAGCTTGAATTAGTAAAGAATATGTAAAAATATCAGCATAAATCTGGATTTTAATCCACAGGACTATTGTTTCGTGTGCTGTTACCCCTTTCTCTCAATTATATGCCTCATATGTTTGAAAATACAAAGGCCTTGCCCTTTCTCCCAAGTTTTACCCAAAATCCATTAATTATTGCCTACTGTGACATTCTCTTTTCCATTTTAAATGTATCCAAGAAATATCTTCATAGTTTCCGGCAGACTTCGTAAAATGCCCATTAATCTTAATTTCAGAGTTACCCAAGTCTCGCTTTCCTCTCACAGTAATAGTTAGTATTTCCACTGGCGGAGAAAATAGCTTTTTAAGATTGCCATGATGTGGCAACAAATCACATTCTGACATCACTGAAAAGGGGTCAAAATCAATCAGCCGTCGAACGGCCTTTGACATTCAATAAACGTCAGTGGGTATTTATATGCAGCCCTTACAGCTGGCTAAAATAACAGTCTGCATATGACAGGATATGAAAACAATTAGATAGGCTGAAGGGGAGGGGGGACACATCTGCATGGATCACTGACTGAATCACAGCGATGGTGGGAAATGGAAACAAGACAGTAGATAGCAAGAAAGAGAAGGAGGTGGAGGGAGAGGGAGAGAGCGAGCGAGGAATCATCATGTTGATGTGGTCATTTACCAGAAAACATTGTTCAGCCCACACAAGCCCAAATGCCACCATCTAAATCCAGCCTTAATTAGGCCGGCGCTGAGTGGAGAGGACAGGAAGCTGAGAGGACTAACAATATCAGTTGTGTACAATAACATCAGGCGCCTTGTTGTAGCGAAAGTGTGACAGGGTGATAAAGGTCACACATGGGACTCCATTATAGTAAAGTAGATGCAGCTTTATCTGGTGAAATTGATCCCACCACCCCTCAACATGTCTGTGTTCCACAGTTTCCCCAGAAAACAGTTTAAACCTTCCACATCGAGGTACAGGAGTTGCTTATTGGAAACTTAGGACATTAGCACTGCTTATTAGTATAAAAAGTTACCTGAAGTTCAGTTGGGTAAAGGATCAATCTATTTGGTGCTTGCAGTAAAACTTTACAGTATGAACATTGTTCATGAGTGTATCTCACTTAAATAAAGGTTCATCTGCAGCACATTTCACTTTCCATACAACATTGCCAGCAAGTCTTTGCTACGCCCATCTTCAGGTGGGGAAATAACCCCACCACTGTCCTAATGGGCTGTTTCAGCACTGCCTGCTGTCTTTCCTTGCCCTCCTTTTGATTGATTGTTTTCATTTAAAAATAGCCAACATTATCTATTTATTTCTGGTTTATTTATTTGCTGAAAAGGCTCCTATCGGATGTTGGCAGGTCACACAATTCCAATTTCCAGAACCACTTTCCAGCAAAAATGCAGAATGGGTTTAATAATGGCCTTTCACTTTGTCAGCCTGACTCCCTCCTGTCCTGACAATAACTTTGGCTTTTGCAGTCAGTCATTGGCTTCGTCAGAGCAGGGAGATGGATCATATAAACAGTTGGCATTTCTTGTTAAGAAACCTGCTGTAGTAAGTTAGCTGTTTAAATATCTATAGATGAATAGAAAACATAGAGGATCAAGTGACAGGCTCTTACAGCCTAAATCCAGTTTGGTTAATACTGTTTCATTTTACTTTTACGGCATAGGACAAGATTTTTCGAGATGAAACCACTCAGCAGTTATCCACATCATTTTGGTGTCTTTAAGCTAACCATTTAGCTAACTGTTTAGCTAAAGTAGATGTAGGTCATTGTAATGTTTTTTTTAGATGTTTAGAGTGATTGTTTGTACTTAAAATCAAACTGCAAAGCGAAAACTTAGCAACTAGTTTAAAAACTCAAACTAAATCAATAGCCATATTATATTTGGAAAATTAGGCAGTAAACCACAAACCAAAAATTAAATTTCTTACAGATATTATGAAGTGTCCCCTTATGTGGCTCTTTAAATTTGGTTTTATCCCCTTTTTACATCCTACTTTAGGCTAAATGTTCTCACACAGAAGGAAGTAAGCAGTATTTAATTATGAAGTGATTGATCCAGACGTAAACGTTTGTTGATTTAACACAAGCAATTGTAATGTCAATGAAATCCAGTTGCTTGTGCTGCAGTCATCAGCACCTGCATTTATCAGTTCACAAAAAAAGAGTAAAAACTTAATATTCCCCCTAAACAGCGATAGCTTGCAAAATCTCTGATGCTATTATTGCTCGTATTGCATCCCCAATTACCTAAAAATTATTGCTATTTTTATTTTACTGCATCAATCCAGATTACTTTAATATTTTTAGTTTTGTAGAAGCAAGACTGATATTTTTCATTTTTCATATTAAACAAAAAAAATAAAAGAAAGAAAACAAAAATGTTCTCCTGTAAAATGTACTAAACTTTGAATATGTCCTCAAGTTTGTGATGATTTAGGGGAAGATTTTCCATAATGTTCTCTTTATAAACCTGTTCCCCAGCATACATATGTTGTATCCATCCTTCAACTTTGCAAGCAGTCTATGTGGAGAGTTGCATTTCTGATTTTCTCACCCTGCAAGTAGCCTACCACCAGGCCATCCAAACAGTCTCAGGCACCTTATGGAATGTAATTTCCAAGGGAAGCCCCAAGAGTCTTGGCTAGGTTGTGGGAATTGGTAAACACACAAACGAGCAGAGTCCCCGAGGCCCTGCAGTGCCTAAGAGAAAGGGTAAGTGAGTGTGGATAACACTGCTATCAAACAATGAGACAGCACAGTTGGCCAGAAAGGGACTTAAACTCATTACAGCTGGAGTAGGCTGGGCCCGCATGTTGGGTTATAGTTGTCTACTTATCGCTGTGAAAATTGGGGCTCTCTAACGGAGAGTTTGGAAATGTCACTCAGCAAAATGAACACCCATTCAGTGCTTAGTGTTAAATGTTATCCTCAGGTATGAGCCACATTGTTTTGAACTGTATAAAGTTTGTATTAGAGTGTGATGTTCTGTGCAGCTAGTCAAAGGTGCGAATTTTAAAGTGATTTAATGAACTCCATCCATCTCTTTATACAGAAGAAGACAGAGAAGTAAAAATTTCTATCAGCCCAATTTCAATGATCACAAAAGGTTTGAAATCAGCTGGAACCTGTAAGCTACAAATAGATCACTTTGAACCCAAATGAACAGAATATAAAGTCCTTTATTAAAGCTGAAATAAAGAGGCTATCTGAAAATGTTCAAAACCCAAATTAACATACGGAATACTAATTTGATATTAATGGATGATGAAAGAACTACAGCCCTAATAAAAATACAACAATTTCTATGTATGAAAGATGCCAACTGGAGTAGTACACAAAGAGCTGCAAATGTATTGGGCATGCTGTTTGAAATAAAGAAAAAACTAATTAAATAAAAAACAACCCCACAATTTAAACAAAGAAATGCCGACAACATTATCTATCAGGATGAAATCAAAACATTAGTGGAAGAGTCAGTCAGTTATAAAAGTTGGAACTTGGAAGGTCATAAACATTTCTGTAATTTGTCAGTGTTTGTGGAATTACAGATATTCAGAATATGTCTCAGCCAACTTATCTTTTCCAACACATCAACACGGCTTTGAGAAGACAGCTATTTCTGCAGCAATTGCATCCAGTCCAGGGTGCAGGGATTCATTGGTGAGGCTGGACATCCTAATTTGTCCTTGAACAAAGATTTTACCTATAGAGCTTCTTGATTCTAAACAAAGAGCAGTGAGAAAGGAGTTGGAAGAAGTCGCATGGCAAAAATTATAGGATAGATTTTTGCTATTTGTACATGGAATGTGCATTAACCTTTCACAATACCTTTAAAATTTCAGTTATCCAATACTTCAACTAACCGGTTTAGCACCTCTTTAACACTGCATTCACCACATAAATTGAAATGACAGTTGCAAGAAATACTCCAACAAAAGGTTCATTAGCAGCTTTGATGTTGTGGACACAGGTTTTCTCACTCAAATGAGGTAGAAGACACATCACAAAATTATTTATGTTGCTAACAATTCTTGGTGTCACAAAGAGCAAAAAAAAAAAAGGTTGTCCATCAACTAGCTGGTGTGTGAGTGCATGTATACAGCATTTGTTTAATTAAAGTGTAAATACACAATTAATTAATTATTTAATTTAATTTTTACTCCACCCCTGCCGAATTTGAAAAATGCCTGAAACTGCAAGGGTTGGGGTGGGATGTGTCGGGTAATCAGGGAGTGGAGAGTGGGGGGGGTAGGAATACAAAGGCAGAGATGATTGACAGACAGCAGCTCAGTAGCAGCTCAGTAGAAACTAGCAAGACTGAAAGCGAGCAGTCTTTCAGGTGGAAGACTTTTCCCCTCCAGATTCTCCTCAGCTACACATGAACCAGGTGGTCCTGAACCGTATCAGTATGGGCCGTTAATGCTGTTACGCTGACCTGTCAGCAGCTCCAGCAAGCTTTGGAAAGCTGTGGAGACTCCTGGTAGGTTGTGGCAGCTGCAGGAAGTGCTGCTGGAAGTTGCTACTGCTACGATTTGAACTGCTGTCTGTCACCAGATGAGGATCAGCAGGTAAAGAATAAAGTCTGGTGTTACTTTTACACCCCTCAAAAGCACAAATCTATCCTATTGCAAGAATATTTCATCAGAAACTCTGTAAAAGAATAGAAGTCTGAAACTAGCAAATCTATAGCATATAAGTTCACATCCCTTCATATGCGTTGCCGTGTTTTTTTAAGATTCTCTTTTCTATGCCTGCAAGGAGAGGACCCTTTAATTTGCATCTGAAGGTAGGGGCTGTGGGTTTTTAAAGTTTCCCCATAATGTGGATAACCTCTCTGTCACGAAAAACACAACCCGAATTTACCCTGTAGAGGGTGTTACGAGCCATTTTTTACCCACAACAATGGTGACGGTGTTTCACTTCTTAAACACAATGTAAAAATATTTTAAACTATTCTAATTTGTACATTAACCTACAATGCCTGGCCAAAAAAGCTGCCATCTGAATTTAACAAAGCAAATAGGTACAAGTCTCTTATTAGATAATTACTGCATGGGCGCTTATCTTTCAGATGGCAACAAGTTATTTATCTCCAACTGATGTTATGAGTAGCTTCTCATTTCTTAAACAACCACATCAAAAGGCATCTGGTGGCCACAGAAAAGATGTTAGTCTGTTTAAGAAGGGTCAAATTACTGGCATGCATCAAGCAGAGAAAACATCTAACTCTATAATTACATCTAAAATTGGGTGAAGAACTGTCCAATGCATTACTAAAAACTGCAAGGTTAGTGGGGAACCATCGTTGTCCAGGAAAAAATGTGGTTGGAAAATATACGGAATCAAATGGAAGAAAAACAATAGAACTCAGGGCTATGTTTAACAGTGAAAAGTAAGAACATTTCCACATGTACAATGCAAGGGTTGGGACTGAACAGGTGAGGCTAACCAGAGAAAGGCTGGAATTTGCTAGGGAGCAAACAGATTGGACTCAGATGAAGGGATGCACCCACCATGCCTAGTGCTTGAGCATGTGGGAGCAATGCTATTATCTGGGGTTGCAGCAGTTGGTGAGGTCTAGGATCAGAAACATTATGTGCCCAAAGAATGAGGTCATCTGACTATCTGAATGTACTGAATGATCAGGTTATTCCATCAATGGATTTTTTTCTTCCCTGAAGGCAAAGGCATATTCCAAGATGATAATGCCAGGATTCATTGGGCTCATATTGTGAATGAGTGGTTCAGGGAACATGAGACATTGGACCTGAACCCCATTGGGAATCTTTGGGATGTGCTTGTAAAGGATTTGTGGAGAGCTCGAACACTTATCAAAATAATGCTACAGTGAATGCATTTTTTTTCTGGCCAGGCAGTGTATGATATCATCACTCCATTCTGCTATACTTTATTTAAACATGACGTTGGTCAGTCCAGGACATACACCACCTCTCTCCTGAAGCCTGAACAAGCGGAAGCAAGTATAGAGAAAGGATGGCTAATGAATACACACTCTACTAATGAATATGAATTAAAGGTTTCTTAACTAAAACATTTTAAGTAGAGGTAAAAATAAACTTTCAGTCTATCAAAAGCAGGAGGCTACCTGTTTGATAAGCTAAAAATATATCAATCCAGAGCAATAAAAATCCATACTGCAAGCACCTCCCCTTGTTTACATCATAATTGTCACCATTTTTTCAATAACTGAAGAGGACAGATGAGTGGAAGAAAGATTTTACTAAAACAATGAGCAAAATAATAAATATGAAGAGAACATATACAATGGTTGGGAGTCAGGGCCCCTCAGCTAAAGCCCTGAATTATTCCATCTGTGACAATTACTATAAAGTTACTGATTTAACTTGTGGGAAGCAGTGGTGTTGCCTTAATTAGATCCCTGCGGCCTTGTGTTTAGAATGAAAGATAACCAGCCCAACAAAGGCAAAGGAAAAACAGAATGCAACATCTCCCACTGACATTTGTCTCACTGTTTAATAAAGCTTGATCTGGACCATCTGAGGTCATGTGCTTGACCCTTCTCCTTTCCCAGACACAATCCTAATTACACAGGAGAACAGTGATTGAATTGTTCTGGACAAAAAAAAAAAAAGAAGTCAAGAGTGAGACAGTCCAGCCTTCCACACAGTATGCTCCAAATAAACTTCAAAGTAGGCCACTTGAGTAAGACTGGTTCCCACAAGATGCTCACAAAGTCATTTTTTTCTTAAGAGATTTAAAAAAAAAAAAAACAAGAACTAAGTAATTACAAGAGTTTAAATCTTGTTGTCTGCCCTCACCCATTTTTCATTTTCTTCTTAAATGCTTTCAACCTGTAAGATTTTCTACAAATTTGTACAGAGCTCATTATTTTCTAGACTAGTATACAACTTTTATTATTTCTACAGAGGAAAACTTTATCAAAAAGAAAACAGCATGCTGTTCACTTTTAAAGCAACATTACTGTGGGATATTTGCTCATTTTAACTTCTCGGTCAGCATCATATTATAAGATTTATTACATTCTCATATCTTTGCTGTCAACATGTATCAGGGATGAGAAGCCATTTAACTTACATTAAGTCTGAAAGGAGGGGGGAGACAACCAGCTTGGCTCTCTAGAAATGTAATAAAATCTACCTTCCAACACATGGAAAGCTCACTAATTAACAAATTAAATGTTGTTTATATAATGACAGAGGTGTAAAAATAACCTTTTTTACCAGGGTGAGGTGCAGTTTATAACTTGATGCTCTCTCCTGGTTGCTTAGTAACTGGCCCAATTCCAGAAATGCAAAAATACTATGTAAACTGAAATGTAATTTTTATTGACCCATGATGGCATATAGATAACACTGACATCTGTTTGCTCTAACAGCTGTTATTACTGTGGAAAGAAACTGCAACTTCTCAGACTTTAGAATAATGATAAACCGTAAAATGTTAGTACAACTTACTCCACACGCTTTTCCAAACTTTCGTTAAAAACTGCCATGAATGGAGCAGATCCCAAAATCTTTTTCTACCAGAACAAAAAGCCACAAAACGAACTGAAAGACATAGTTACAGCAAAATAAACTGCAGGTCAAAATTAGGCACCAAAACTAACTTAGCACAGAAAGTAAGGAAATTTGTGCTCACTAACCTTTAAAACTGCATATAACTTGTAAGGATTATGACAATACCTGAATACTTGAATGACATTCAGGAGTCAGTGATGATCCCATATCTCCAGATTCTGGGACCCAACTCCATCCTCCAGGATGACCCTGTTCTTCCCACAGAGACAGGATCATCATGGAGTACCTCCAGAATGAAAGGCTTGCCATCAGGGGCGGACTGGCCATCTGTGTGTTCTGGAAAATCACAGAATGGCCGGTACTCCAGGATGGCTGGACACCGCCCG
>JBAFTA010000006.1:15840215-15853722 GCA_036919975.1 Melanotaenia parkinsoni
TATATATATGTGTATGTATGTATGTATGTATATGTATATGTCATGGTCTGTGCGGAATGTGGACCTAAATTCAGGTTAAAGAGACAGGATGCCATGGTTTAATAAAAAAAAAAGACAAAACAGGATTAGGAAGACTTAAACATAGACTTAGTACAATAGAAAATAAACTACGCTGATCCAACAGAGTGGCTGAAACTGAGTGGTTTGTATACTGGGAACTACTAACGAGGAGCAGGTGAAGCAAATGAGCAGCTTGAACCAGGTGTGCCGATGAACAGGAAGAAAAACAGAATACACAAGCGAAAAGATCACAATATGAAACAGGAAACCAGAACACAAGACTCAATGACAATGGAAATTAAGGAACAGAAATAAAACTGTAGCAAATTCGGCATATTTAAAAACAACATAAGTGACGTAATTAGTGAACGCTATGGCTTGGCATCATCCACTTAGTGCCACAATGACAGTTTTTGAGATTGACATTGCAGTTTGAATTTTTGTGTATGATAATCATAGAAGCGCATGCCATAGATGTAAAACTTATGACTTATATATGACCAATTTAATTAAATAATCCATTTAACACTGTTGTTCTAGATTAAGCATTTTTCTATCCTTCAGTGGTGCAATCTGAGTCATTTAACACAAGACTGTCATGGCCCACGCTCATCCTCACCCCTGGTTTCCTGTTGACCATATTTGGCACACCCTTTGTCACCGCAATCAGGATGGCGCAGCTGGAAGACATCTACTCATCATCTCACCTGCTCTTAAACTCCACTCAGACCTCCAGTCATTGCTGGATTATACTACTCATCGTGGTAACCAGTCGCTTCCGCTACACAGGACACACAAAAAAAAACAACTATTCTGAAATAATGGTGGGGAGACAAAGCTATGTAATATCTTTTAATATGTTATACTAAAAGAATTTTTCGAACATACTCTAGTAGTACGAGAAGACCAATGCTACATAATGGTTGATAAAAGAAAATTACCGGTGACTATGATTTAATAAGCACTTGCTTTCCTTTTCACCTCATACATCATGCTACCCAGTTTAATTTTCTTAAAATTTATGGTAAATGTGTACAATTTTTTAGGATTCACTTACAAAATGCCCCCTTTCTCAATTTATGCCCCAGCCTGGCTCCCTACAAAAGATTTCTAGGCAAGCCCCTGGGATCAAGGATATTGTAGTTCTCTTTTTTTTATGCATTGTACCACAGCATAAAACAATTTTTTTCAGGCTCCAGCAGCCTTGAATAGTGGAAGAGAGATATTCAATACAGGCAAAAATCATGGGAATGACGAGCAGTTAAAGGTCACGGGTTATCTAGATAAGGTAAGTCAGCCTCTGTACGCTCCAGCTCAACTGGCTGAGCTACTCATTGCTCCCAAAACCAAATTTCTACATAAGTAGAAAGTAGATGAAAACTCATGGTTCATGAATTTCAGCCTGATTCTGTTGTTTTTAAAAGTAGTTTTGCTGATAGACACGTGGCAGTTCTTCCATACTTGAAATAATTAAAATGGGTGGCAACATCATAAAACTATATGAACCAATAAATTATCCAAAAGAATACAAGCATAAGACTGGACCATGTGTTATCTACACTACAGAATAGTGCAAACTGCCTTTTTAGGTGCCTTTGGGGAACCATTACAATAAAAGTGTGCCTCAGAGTATCAGCTGAGGTTTCTTTGTTTTGCTTCTCAATAGACCTCTGGCACTTTGTTCGATCAGTTAATCACTGGAATGATTTGATTTGTGCCAAGTGTCTACCTTCACTTGATTTTAAAGATGTCTTAATCACAATAACTGAGCACCAGAGTCAGTAACATCAGCTCATTCAGAGGTGGTACATGTCACAAATCCAGATTACTAAGACAACATAAAGTGTTGAATAAAGTAGAAGGAAACAATCTGAAATAGCAGGAAAACATAGCGTCAACATTCCTATTTTGTCAGTGACACTTGTTAGTGTTGTGAAATAACATGGAGATTTAAAAATCTCCCTCAGTGAAGACAAGCTGCATGCATCTTTTATGCAATCATCACTATTTTCTGGTTTGTCCAACCACAAAGGATTTTACAGTCCAGGAGGCAACTGAGACCACTTCTCTCTCTGGATTGCTATCTTTTTTATATGCTCTTTTTGACACACACATACACAGGTGATACGGACACTGTAGTCAATGTATGTCAGTTGTGTTAATGATGCAAGGGTGGAGCTGCTTATCTGAGCCAGACAGCCTGCACAGAGCTAGTCTGCCATCTACTGAGGAAGAGAAAAGACATCTTTAACATCTCACCTTCATTGATGAGAATGATGCAGATATTCATCTTTACAGCAATTATCTGCTGAACTTCTAAGTTGGGTCAAGGAAGCTATGAATTTTAATATCTAGATTCAACAGCAGACCTTCAAGTTTTATCTTCTCACAACCATCACCAAAATCTTATTCTACTTCTATAGAACTTCTAAAGATTCTTCATTGGATTATTTTTATGTTGATAAGTCATGGCACCATCACACATCTTGCTGCCTACAAATACACATTTGAAAAGAATTACTGACCTCTCTTCATTTTCCTCGTGCATATGGCCAAGACCACCAGTTTTGCATGAGTAGATGGTTAGCAACTATGCTAACCATCTACACCATGTGTTAGGCTGCGACCACATGTAACACTGTGAAGCCTAATAAATTCAAATTCAAAGCAATGGAAAATATGCTAAAATTTAATTGGCATCATTTGACATTTCATAAGTTCCACACAGGTTCTTCACAACTGGCTGGAAATGCAACAAGTCACATGAAAATGTCCTATTCCAGTGAGCTTTGAAGTCAAACCTCAATTAAACCAAGAATCAACAATTACTACTGGAGTGCTTACACAACAAGAGTTAACACCCCAAACACTGGCACAAGACACTTAAAAGTTTGAATAGCTTATTCAGGCATCCCAATCTCTGGGTTTGGAGGACCACTGTTCTGCAGTTTTTTTAGAAAATGCCACAATCTTCATAAAAAGTTCATAATTAGGCCTGAAAATAACTATGGACTCAGGAGCAAACCAGACCACACAGTTAGTCAAACTCGCAGCTTCTGCTGAACATACAGCTGAGGAGGAAATAGTGAAAAAGAGCCAGAGGGAATTCCAAATGGGAGAGACAAGAGTTAATTTACACAGGTGAAGGATCCAGGATAATCAGGAGTGTCAGAATGAATGGAATTGATTGAGGAGCTTACTTTAAAGCAGGAGGAGTTCTTTGAAGAGAGGGAAGTAAGACTGCTGATAAATCCAGGTAGACACAGGATGACCAGTGGAGGGTAAGCAGGCAGGGTTCTAAAAAACAGAACAGGAAAACACCAAGGCCGCTGACGATCTGGCAGAGAACAAGGCTACAGCTGGTCCTTTTATACAGCCAGTGACGAGGCAGATGGGAAACAAGTGTGTCCGGTAGAAACATGAAACTTCTATTCTGCCCAGAAGACGGGGCCTGCTATCACCTTGGTCTCAGGGAAAGATGGAAAACCCAAACAGCAGCCAGATTATGACATAGGACTTAAGAACAAATTCATTCGGTTAGTGAATGAGGCTCATAGATGACATATGCTTAACCAAACCAAATATATTCTCAGTCTATGAAGTAAAAGATTGGGCTGAGCAATACTGCAAAATTTCGTAGAGAACCAATACCAAGTAAATATAGGGTATCGCAGATGTGATACAATACAATACGATACAATACAAAACGATACAATACGATACAAAACGATACAATATGATACCATACGATACCATACGATATAATACGATACGTTTTGCTTTAAATTTTATAATCATTTAATGATTGTCTTTAAGTATTGATGATGATTATGATCATAATAAAACACAGCAAAAAGCACAATTTTTTTGTCAAAACATTTTTTATCAACAAACTAAGTGGCAGAATTGAGAAATTTAACTTTAATCTTTTTGCTTTTATACTATATAAAATAACATCAGTATTGTAACAAAATAATAAAATAATTCTGTTATTCCCCTTTATTACACATAATTGTTTGAGAAAAATAACGTCAACAGTGCAAATTAGTTAAACAAAAGCAAGGCCTTCTATTGTTTGGCTATTATTCCCATTCTTTGGCTTTTGCCTCAAAAGCCCTCTGCAAGAAAAATATAGACGTCATCACACTGGTATCGAATGATACTGATACTAGCCTTGATATCGATAATATCGATATTTGGATCAATCCACCGAACCTTGGCAAAAGATGGAGTTGAAGACAATTTTAAAATCACCTTGAAGCACAACACAAAATATAGTTTACTGTTATTTTAGCAGGAGTTTGGGAAGGCGGAGATGTGATGGGCAGAGATCCAGTTAGGACACAACTTCAAATGGGAAAATGTCAAAACAATAACGATGTAACTAAACTAGAAAAATACCACAGAGAGGTTTAAAGTCAATGGAAAAGACAGCAAGAAACAAGCATCAAACTAAGCTTTATAAATTCCACCTTTGTTGTCCAACCACAAACTCAAAATAACAAGCAAGAAACTTAGAAATCAAGATTAAAAAGTCATCTAGTCACAAAGTTGCAAAAACCCACTTTAAAGTCCTGAATTATAAACCGAAACTCTTTAATATAACACATCAAATAAGAACTCTAGACAACAGCTCATGTTTTAGTTTGACACACACTGTGTGTATGTGTGTGTGCGTGTGGTTGTGTGTGTGTGTGTGTGTGTGTGCGTGAGAGAGAGAGAGAGAGAGAGAGAAAGAGAGTTAATGTCAGGTCATTAAATAAGTGTGTGTGGTTGAGTCAGTTCAGATCTGTTCAGGTAGGAGAGATGTGTGTGTCATTGACCTTAACTGCCAAGAAAACCAGAAGTAGATAAAAGGAGATGTGTATCAACCTGAGGCGAGAGAATAGAAGAAGTCAAGACAGATCTACACTAAAAAAGACAAAAAAAAAAGACTCATCTGAACATGTGTATCCAAGCAGGTCAAAGAGTTAGTTGAGTCAGCTTTGTCCACACTTACTCCAGGGATCAGCTCATTTCCAGCAAAGTGTGCTAAACAAGAAAAGTTGATCAAATCCAGACTTGGAACAGCTATTTCCTCCTATCTGCTTATATGTTAAGAAAATGGAGTAAGTTCACAAATTATTATAATTATATAATTATCATTTTGCTGCTGCATGATTTTCTTTCTCTTGCAGCTCTCAGGCATGCCTCCAAGTCCAGGTGGTAAAGGGTTATTCTGTGCATTTTCCTTTTTACTGCTCTGCCACAGCACCTACAGTTCCACAAAAGTTTAAATAGATGTGTCTGGATGTCTTTCTTTTTAAATGTTTGTATCCAAAGCTGTAAACCTAACTTCTGAAAAGCAAATCAGATTTCAGTTACTAATATAACCCCACAGCCCACTTAAATGTCACACACAGAGTCACTTATCAGAGTGAACCTACGAGTGAAGCCGTGGATTAAGGAGTAATGTATACCTTCCATAACTCCCACACAGGCCTCTTAATCCTCTCATATCCCATTTTGGCACAATTGAAGGGATTTGCACAAGTTGTACACTGTAGATGACATCAAAGATCGGCTTTCCTTTTCTTTGTGCTTTTTCTCTCTCCTGTGTGAAATGCATGATTCATCAAAAGAACTGGTCCAAAGTCAATCTCCTTCATCGCGTCCATGTGTTGCATCTACCTGTATATCTTAGCGTTTGTGCAGTTATCTCGCCTTGTAGCCAGAGCTGAAGATATACAGCAGAAACTTCATCTTTTCTGTTTCATCCTGCACAGGGGCTCCTATACTGTGTCACCGCTGAGCTCAAAGGAGGAATCTGTGACTTGATAAGTCCGGGTAACATCAAGGAGAAGAAATGTTTTATTCATTGACGCAAAGCTCCTGAATTCACTCAAATCAAATTCGCCCGCCTTTGTTTGAGAGATCAAGCTTGAGGTTTGACACGTATAGAAATTATTGGATTTCTTAGAGGTAGAAGAAGTAAAATCAAATCAAAAGAGAGAGAAGAAGAAAGTTATGAGCGTGGGAGAGAGGAGGAGAGGAGGGTGATGTTTGAGCGGGGTTAATAAAAATAGATGTGCTTTTTATAAATGTTAGAATTTACCTAATAGCTGAGTATGTTTTCATAAATGAATCATTACTGTTTTTTAAAGGGGGGGGAAAAAAGGATTATTACACAAATTCTAGCGTTTTGTGTTTAATTTTTCTCCAGTTCACTTTTTCACTCTGTCGCTGTCTTTTGATAAGTCAGCCACTCTCACATTCGGGTGACCTTGGCACCCTGCTGATTCACTTGTTTTCTTTCAGTTCTTTCATCCTTAGCTTCGCTCTCCTTTCAGATCTCATTCTTCCATTCCTGCACCTTCCCACTCTGATCTCCTGCTGTCACAGAAATTCAAATTCCTCTTGAGCGGCGCACACTGAGGTCAGATTAGATTTGCAAAAATTATGAATTTGCTTTATTTTGTTTGCAGCGATTCTGGGGCTGCTAAAACAAAAAAAAAAAAAAAGAGGGTCTCATCTCACTCTAAAGACGAGCTGAGCCCTGTGGGGAATTTAAAACAATTAACAGATAGTTTTTATGAAGAATATTTGGGCTTTTATCTCATCGGCCAATTTTTTTCTTTGCTTGTTTTCTCATTTCTCTCAACTCGCCGTGTTTCACCAGTTTGAGTAAATAAAACCAAGCCTGACTCGACGTGTCAGCTGTGCTCATAAATATGACCCACATCATTGCAGCAGTGTCAGAGTTAATGTTTTTTCTGACCTCAGCTCCTATGCAAGGTTGAAGCTACATAACCTATGTTACTATAACGACATGCAAATAGATGCCAACACAGGCGGCTTTTTGTGGTTGCGCGCCATCATTAGATTTCTCCTGCTTATTTGGCTTTTTTATTATTATTATTATTATTTATTCATAGCCTTTCAGTCACAATTCAAAGATAAAGAAGAAAAACATAAATCAAAATCTTGACAGCCACGTCACTACACAAAGGAAGAAAAAACTGAAATACAGTAAAGATCTTGTTTCATTCCACACACCTGCATAGTTACAGTGTAGAGAATGTCTTAAAAAAGGCTCTTTAACTTTTGTTTACTTTACCTTTTCCTCCTCCTCCTCAATTTGCACACACCAGGTGCAATTTATTGGCAATAGTTGCAGGGCGGAGCATAATGTTTTATATTGGGGCTCCTCCTGCTGCTGCATGGCTGGTTTGCCTCAGGAACTTTTGGTCGCCTGTTTGCCTGCGGCAGTTTGCTCGTCGTGGCTGGGGTGGCCTGCATCTAGTGATGGTTTAATGAAGCCCTGTAAATGTGCTGAGTCATTCATTTATTCTTGTGTCAGACTGAAATCATTACCTGCATCAGCTTCACCCTCGTAAGTTGACTGTTCCTCCTCATCATTGGGCTGGTTTGTCTCCTCAGTTACCCTCCAGGAGTGTGGGTATCCATTCTGACAATAAACCAAGTATTCACCAAGTTTTCTATCATGTCTAAACTTAACGGTGGTAGTAAAATGAACACTGAAGTAGTAAAAATACACTTTTTGTCAAATTTCAAACTTTCTTCGAACTCCAGATGTTTACTTTTTTGGAAGTAAAAGGCACTTTTTCTGTCCATAAAGAAACACATAAAAGGCAGATATTTCTCTTCCAGGACAAAAATTTGTAAAAGTATAGTAGTAGTAGGAATATTATATTATAGTATACTATGTCAAAGCTACTCTGAAGTCCTCTGAGCAAAGCTACTTCTGTAAACAAAGAAAAGATAGCCAGGTGGGTTTTATAAACGGCTGAATTGGGAAAATGCAAAGATCTGTACTCTATGACTGTGTTTCTTAGGACCCACTGCCCTGCATGTTTTTGGACCAGGGCTGCCCAAGTTCGGTCCTCGAGATCTACCATCCTGCAACTTTTAGATGCAACCCTTCTCCACACACTTGAATCAGATGTCATCTGCATGTCATTCAGCTCTGCAGAGGCCTGGTAATTCAGGTGTGTTGGAGAAGGGTTGCATCTAAAAGTGCAGGATGGTAGATCTCGAGGACTGGTCTTGGGCACCCCTGTTTTTAGTTGCATGTAGATAGTTTATTTAACCCTTTCAAATATAAGGCTTTACTTAAAAAGGCTTTTTAAAACCTAAAGGTATTTATTTTAAAGACAAAAGAAAACCCATGTCACTCCAAGTGAAAAGGGGTTAATGGAGCAGAGGACAAACGGGGGTTGAACTGTTCACGAGGCAAATTTACAGACAAGGAGCAGGCGAAGGGCAGCATCCAAACCTTGAATGAGTTTAAAATAAATTAAATAAAATGGAGGGGAAAAAAACAACAAAACAGGAACAAGTTGAGGTCATATATTCATTAGAAAAACTAAGATTAGCAGTCAGAGAGCCTGTCATATGGAAATTTAGACAATCTAGCCAAGAACAACAGAAACCAGGGAGTGTATACAGACTGAGTAATGACTGATTTAAACCAGGTGTGGATGGCAGGAACAAAGCAGCGTTAATTAACTAAACACAACACAGGTGTGGACCAAGCTTGAGAAGTGAAAACAACAGTAATAAGACCAAATCTGACTAAAATGAAAGAAAAATTAACCAAAACTAAAAGTAAAGAACCAATAATCATTCCTAAAGCATTTTCTGATGTGTGTACAACCAAAGCTAATTTCCACCAGCAGCCCCAAGCATGGAAGAATCCAGAATAGCCCTAAAAATAACATTTTACACTAAAGTCAAAAATAGGTCATGTAAACTGGTTTTCCAACCAAATGTATGATAAATTTTTACTTCATTTTCTGAAAATCTACTAAATAAAATTTATGTGATTTCCATTCTATGTTGTCATGTGACTTGCTTTTAACTTTAGCTCAGCCTGGAAAAATATTCAGCTCACAATAACAATTAAGCAGGGAGAAGAATGACAGCCATTTGAGGTAGCTGACTGGTTTCTAAAGGCAACGTCTGCTGGCATTTTATCAAACCCCTTCTACGCTGGAACTCCCTATGTTAATCTAATAGGTGCTGTCACATCTCTTAGACCTCAGCATGGCTCAGCACTAACCCTGTTTTGACTTCATCATGTCTTCTGACACCCTGTTGACAGTAACAACAGGGTAATTGCACAAGAAAAAATTCTTGACACCTATTAGAGTGGCCAATACCTCCTTGCTAGAAGCTATTTTTTCAATACATGATTGAAGGTTACTCTGTGACTTGTGTCTCATAACGAGCTTGACTGCTACTATGAAATGTAATTTCAGATGACAGGCAAAAAGACTACAATCAGAACTCGGCTTTATGTGAGTCATGAGATGAAGTGCTACAGTTCCCTGTGCTTTATGTTCATTCAGAAAGCCTTTAAAACACCATTTTTGATGTCATTGGTTTTCTTAATCAGTCAGCTTTTAATGCCCTATAATGATAAAACAAAAACCAAATTACAAAGAAAATGTGGGCAGGATTAGCGCATAAATCATCATAAGAAGCCACATTAAAGCATGCATCTTAGGTTATGTTTAGTCTTAGATCCCACACATTTAGCTGTGAGTCAAATAACTGATTTTCAAATTAATAAAACAGTAGTTGGTTTAAACTGGTTTGCAACTGAGATTTAAAATCTATGTACAACCACTACTCAGCGTGAGATGTGACAACACAAATGTTTAATTCATCCTTGACAGACATTAAGACACCCTTTAATCCGGTCTCTTCCTGGTACAAACTTTACTGACATTATATGACTGGCTCTAAATGAAAGACCGCACACTTCTTAGGGTGAATTAGAAGGATACTTCACTCAGGCACCAAATCTCTCAAGTAGATGAGATTAAGGAAAAACATTTTATAAGGACTGACACTGAAATGGTCAAACTAGTGACCAAAAAAATGGTAAGATGTTTAGTTAAGACCAAACTACAAATTGGCAATTTGACCGCAGCATACTTCCTGCAATAATTGCTACCTATTGTGGAATATATCTACGCACCACTCCAACACCAGTGTTTCCACTATAGAAATGCATCTGACATGTACAGTGTTGTTGTCCTTGCTAGAATAGGCTGTGGTTGACTATGGGTCTAGAAAACATAACAAAGATATCATAAAAGAGGACGGGTGTAATGTGTTCTTGTCCGGTCTTGCTTGTTAAAAGTCTAGCCTCCTGAAATCAACATAGTCATCTTATATTAAATCCTCACCAAGTTTTGTGTGTATGTAAAACCTAATAAAACCAGGACTGAAAATAAAGAGAGTAAAACAAAAGCAAAGCAAAGAATAGTTAAATTATAGGTTCTCTCCTGGGTGAAGCCAAAACCTAAGAAAGTCCTTCCTGCCGCCTAAAACTCATGAGAAGACACATTAAAACCTGAGGAGTAAAACAAGTAAAAAACAAATGATTTCATTGGGGTAAAAATGATTAAATGCTGGGCTAAACCTTCCGATGGAAAGTCTTGCAGCTGATTTATACCACCACCACCCCCTCTGCCTCCCAGTTTGGATTATTTTTACAGCATTTACAAATATATGGTGTTTTTAACTGTTAACGTCCGTTTAATGACATTTTAATCAAGTAGATCAAAGATGTTAAAGTTACAATTTTGCTTCACCCTTTCATTAAACAGACCAAATATGACTCATATCTAATTTTACCCTCTATTTCCCTTTTTTTACAGTTTTATTGTTTAGCTCTTGATCTATATTTTATATGTTGTCATGATTTCATATCTATTTTAATACCCTTTAAGAAGCACTTTAAACTCCTTCGTCTTGTGTTACCTCCTTATAGTTGAAAGATTCACAAGTTTTCATCAAGTGAGATATAGCTAGGGTTTTACCTTTTTCCTTAATCCTACAGTATTTAATCTTTTTGTGGGCACACTTGGGTATTATCCACTCTCAGTTTATAAGCATCCAATCCCCAGGTGTTTAAAAAGTATATTTTGTAGTCATCTGGACAGCCGGACCACAAATGTAGGAAATTAATTTACAAATAGACACATTTATGATCCTGTCTCACCTTTGTACCTTAAAGTGTCTTAAAAACGTCATTACTGCGTAAATCGGAGAACTTCTCAGCTAACATATGATCACTGTCTGCATGTGTAAAATTATACATAAAATGAGAGAGAGCACACTGGTGCTTGTAGGGTTGTAATGCTGTCTTTTTCTATCAGCTTGTATATGAGGATGACTAATGTTCAGCTGATGTGATTCCTGTGATCATCTATACAAATCTGATTAAGCTCTGTCTAATCACACCAAATCAATCAGAGTAGACTCATTCATGTCAAAAGATATTTAGACAGCTCAAGTCTGGATAAGCTTTTTTTTTTTTTTTGTTAACAGTTTGTTCATTTCTGTTAATGGGGTCTTTGATCTATTTTAGCTGCTGTAGGCCCAACAAATTAAACTCGTCATTGCTTGATAAAAAGACACGTGCAGCACTCAAGTGTTAAAAAATATGTTAGAGGCAGTTTTAATCAGACTTACTTTTGCTAGAAATTGATGATGAAATTTTCTTTTTTGACACCCTTTCTGTGGTGTGAACAAATTGTGCTGCTACAGTGGATGCTGCATGGGTTGCCCTGATAGAAAGTCTCATTTTATCAGTAGATTACTTTTTGTCACAGAACAAAACAGAGACTTTCACTTCATACAAATATAGTAGCCTGCTATATTTTTGGTACATTTATAGAGGGCAGCAGTTGGGTGTTGGCTATTTCATGTATCAGTCAAAGTCAGGACAATATATTCATAGTACAGATATAATATAAAGCCAGCTTATCAATACACATGGAGCAATGCTATAATTTACATTCACATTGCCACCTCCTTGTTGGTATACCAGCATAAAAGGTATGCAGAGGTCCCTTGTGTATTGCAGGGGTTACGTTCTGAAAACACCCCTCAACAAAAAAAAATCCACAAAACAGCAAGACCACAGAAGATGATATGGCAAAGGACTACTTTACATGCAATTTTATGTTTGTTAATAATGACAGTGTTGGTCCAAATACTATTCAAATAGGGGACTAGCATCTGCTTCATAGATGTTTGCTAGCATTATCTAACTTATATAGTTTGATTATCAGGTGTATTTATACATATTTTGAACTCTGCTGATCCCCAAATACCAAGTAAAGGTCTTTTGGGGGCAACATCTACAAGGAGATGGAATAAATTTCATTTTAAAACATTTTCTGTAAAATTGTATACATCCACACAAAACCACTGGAAATGTTGTATTATATATGCGAGACCTATAAACCGTGCTGTAACGCTGCCACAGAAATACACCAAAAACAGAAAATAAGACGTGGAACATGCACATAAATTCTTGATGTTAAAAAGTTTATAAAACTAAGATGGTGGAGAACAGAGCTAAAAATACACATTTGTATGGATTTTTTTGCGTTAGATTTACAGCAGCATTTGCTGTAAAAGCCATAGTTTTTCCTTTATTTCGAACATGTAAAGAAGGTATGCTCCAATTACATATTAAGTGTATGCATAGTTAATAAAGAAAGTAATAAAAGTTAAAACAAAAACAAAATTAGTTTAAATGAAGTATCTAAACAATTATTAAGAAGGAGTATGAAGTATCAACTTATTTATTTCTGCCCGCTTTACGGGTTATAATTTGCTCTTCCTATAGATATCACACTAAATTAAAAAAAACATCTGTCAAATTATCCAGATAATAAAATGTATAATGAATAAATAATAAATAAGCATATAGCCTAAAACTCTGAATACTTCTGTATGCTAGGTACAGTGTATACCTACTCACATGTCCATATCTACAAACCTATACAGAGACATATGTATATTTTACTTCTTAATTTTTTTCTGAAATTAAAATCTGTTAATGTATTTTGCTCAGCAGCGTGAATGCAATATTGTAATCTCTCATTATTGCAGCCACTGGGGAAAGTTTGCATGTGCAAATTAAGTGAGAAATGGGATTTTGGTGTGATTGGTTCAGAGAGCTGCATTTATCTGAAATGATTAACAGGAATGTCAACAATTCTCACACTCTGTTTGCTATGATTGTAAAACTTACAAATCCTCCTTTACAGATAAGCCCAGAGCCCCTTTCCACTGAGAAATGCAACCAATTTGCCAACTTTTTTAGCCAAAACGTTAAAACAATTAGGCAAAATATTAATTCCACACAGTCACACAAGAAAACTAGTCTGTGTCTAAAACTGGGAAATAATTCTGATGTCATGTCGCAATTTAAAATGGTTGATTTAAAAACCCTACAAGAAACACTTTGGCATTTGAAGTCAACAAAATGCACTCTGGACATGATACCATCCGACTTTTTAAAAACAGTTTTTACCTCAGTAGAAAGTGATCTCCTACTGATGGTTAACAGCTCACTGGCATCAGGCATTTTTCCCAAGTCACTAAAGATAGCTGCTATTAAGCCACTCCTAAAGAAAAG
>JBAFTA010000006.1:15866838-15880556 GCA_036919975.1 Melanotaenia parkinsoni
TATAAGCCAATGCGACTTTTAAATGTTTTGTTCTCTCTCTCTCTCTTCATGGCTCATTTTTCAACTAATGCGACTTATACTCCAGAGCGACTTATAGTCCAAAAAAAATCAGCAATTGATTAACATTGAGTATTAAAATGTTAATGTTACTTAATTAAATCACACATAAAGATTAGCGTTTAACCCAAGTTTAGCTCATCAGTGTGAATGTTTGAACAAAACACCTTTGAGTCCATTCTGTTAAACCATTCCACGGCGATCCGGCCACGGCTACATACCCCCTCCTATCAGTGCTGAACATGATATGTTCGTCGTCTGCCTCAGGGTGATAGGAGAGGGACGAGCCGGCCATGGAGAGCAGGTCTGGATCAGGAGACATGAGCGAGGACTGCGGGGAGCTCAGCAGGCTCCGACGGGAACGACACAGACTGCTGTTGCGCGTCAGCGGGGGGCGGATCAATGTAGCTGCTGGGGAAAAACATGAGGAGGAATTAATGGGGATACTGGAGCTGTTTTTCAAGACACACAGCATCTCTGAACACAAAGCTTCCCTTGCTGCTTTACTCACTGGTGAACTGTGGAATGATGGGAGGCGTGTCCTCGTCCAGGTCGTCTACACCACCTGCGATGGGATAGGGAGGGACCGACATTCGTGGCATCACCACCCAGCTGTGGTCTGAGTAGAGGCTGGCCGTCAGGCTCGGCAGGCCTGAATTATTGACAACCGGGAAGCCGCAGAGCTTCTCGATCTGCTGCCAGCGGTGAAGCCGCTCCCTCAGGCATGCTGTTACTTCTGACAGAGCTTTCCTGGAAAAGACAGACAGCTGAATGACGATCTAAACTTGGCAAGCAACTGAGGCGTCTCTGTCTGATGCAGTTTTTTGTGTGTGTGTGACACAGTAAGAGGTCATCTTTTCTCTGATTAGCAAGGATTTACAGTTTTTTGGCACAGAAGCCTGGTTGGATACTGAACTTCTGCCAAAGCAGCCACACTGAAGAGTTGACTTTGCTTTTCTTTCTTTCTTTCTTTTAATCCTTTTGAATACAAAGAAAATCTTTACTCGGGGCCAGAGCCTGGCCTTCATGCCAAAACTTAATAAGATAGTATCATTTCAGATGTTTGATAAAGGTTTTTCTGATGCAATATTTTCTCTGATTACCTAGGTGAAGTGTTTGATCTCTAAAGAGACAAGTGACCAAAGCTGAACATAATTTGGGGGCCTAACCACCTGACAGTGTAATGAAGCTCTGACAAACTCTAAAATGTCCAGATTAACCATGATAGGCAACAAAGCAGCATTCATGTTGGATTAAAGCCCTTGTCTTTGTAAGATGTACCTAATAACATGACCTTTAGCACTATCATAAGAATGAAAATGACAAAAAGAGTAATCTAACATGTTTGGTTACACACACACACAGACTATTAACTAGTGCTCTATGTGAAGCGTTCTTACTTTGCTTCAAGTATCTTGTGGTCCACCTCGTCCAAGGATGAACTGTGGGCAACATGAAGAGTCCCAAACACAGAACCTCGTTTCTTTTTTATTTTCTCAGCCTGAAATCACAACAAAAGTAGAAAAAGTCACGTTGGCTGAATAACTAAGTTGTACTGAACCATCACCCATTTTTCTGCAGTAACTCAGTGTGTTACAGTCATTCTTGTGCACCAGTATTTATTATGCGTGTAAGAAGGTGCAGAGTCTGTATAACTACATAAAACTGCAAAAATTAACAATTACCCTACAGTACAAAGGTGTGAGTTCAAATTAAATTCAATGACATTCTTTACATTTCAGGTCTTCAGTCCATGACAGGAAAATTATATTTTTTAAAAATATCCTCAAAACTTCTCCAAAGTGACTCAGAAACAACATGTTCTTTTAAAAATATTTCTTTCACACTGAATTGGTGTGTCGTTCATCAACGAGCCAGCTCCTATGAGCCACATCTTCAGCCTTCCCTTTTCAGCTGGATTTAAAAGCATCAGGAAAAACTGAAGAAATTAGCAAAACCTGTAAAAGAAGCTGCATTTCAGTAATATTAGGGGCGCAGAGTTGATTGCAGTGACATTTGAGGTGCAAACTCTAACAATGAAACTGTCTAATCGGAGAGCAGATCATTCTGCAGCCTTCAACTATGCTGCAGGTCCTGAAAGTAAAGTAAAAGTAAAAGATTTTCAGTTCTTCTGCAATTCAGATACAGTCATGATACAATGGAAACTAATGTTGTGTATGAAACATTCAGTTTTACAGGTCTATTTCACTTTCACCGTCAGCAGAGTTAAAAAAAAACAAACTTATACAAAAATAAACACACTTTTTTTTCTTAGGGGGATTTATTTAGTTGGGTGATTTAGTCGGTTGGGTGATTTTAGAGCTAAAATACTGCTGCTCCAGCTGGTAATTTCATTGTTGGACTGAATTTGTCATTTGTAACTGATGTAGAAGTCTGGCTGTACATGAGGTCTGAGGGAGTGCAGATCAGCAGGGATTAATGGAATTAAGATTAATGTGATGTACGTGTTTTGGGGAGCATCTTAAGCTTAACCCTTTCATCCTGTCTAAAAATGACTTACCCAAAATAAATGGAGTGGATTTTCACAACTACAAGGGCGGTATGTATGATCTTGGTCTCAAAATAAAAGCTAAAACATGTGAGATCATTACAGAAGTATCGGAATCAAGAAATCTTATGACTGTGTGAAGTTTTTCTTTACTGCTCTTTGGCTGCAACAGTTTTCGCTGCACAGTGGAGATGCAGAAATCTTTGTTTCTGCTTTCACTCGACGCCTTGTTTGTGTGCTTTAATCGTACAAGTGTAAGCTCTTAATGCGAGTCAGTTCCTGGGAAAGTAAGTTACCTCATCTTTGGCGACGCACAGCTGAAATTCAGCGCTCTGCTTCTTGATGTTGTAGTACTGAACCTCCACTTCGTGTGTGAGCTGCAGCCACATCTGCAGAGCTTCGGGCACCGAGCGCTCCGACTGAATCTCCTTCTCGGCTCGCTTCAGAGCCTTTCGCACCTACACAGAGGACATGTAATACATCACAATCTCGGGTTGGCTCAGCTTCACCACAAAAATGTTAACAAAAACTCCTCCATGATCGTTGATCAAACACATTGCAGCGAGTAAATATAACTGTTCGCTGAAGTCCAAATGAACTGTGCTGACTAAAAATGAATCCAGTCCTGGCTCGACTAGGAGGAGAGAACCCATTACTGAGAGCAACTCTTGGATATATCGCTGCTGTACTTCTATGCGAAGGCAAATGAAGCAATCTTGGGGATATAAAATGTAGGTATTTTGGGGATGAAATGAAAACTTAACGTGGAAAATATAAAATGAATCTTTCATTTTAAAGTTACACAGCCACGGTAATGAATTCTGATAAGGCTGGTGTCACACTTTCCTGTCTGTATTCCTCATTTCATTCTTCAATGTTTCACTGTAATGTATATTTATATAAACATGACCACAGTGCAACCTACCTCCCAAAGAGTTTATCAAGTCTTTAATGTGAGATTATAAGATAATAAATAGGATAATGTGTTCTTTTCTTTAGAAAAACTGAGCAGGATTTGGTCTGTAACAGCAGCTTTAGGAAAGAACCAGCCTGGAAAGTCATACCTGTACTAGCTCCTCTTCTGCATATTTGAGCCTGCTGAGCTCACACTCAGCACCCTCTCGCAGCTCTCGGAGCCTGTGAGCCTCCTTTTTAGCCCCACTGATCTCATCCCTCATCTTCTGCTCAAGGTTCTCCTTCTCCACGGCCACCGTCCGGTTCTCCTCCTGAGCCTTCTCCAGCCTGGAGGGAAAAAAACACAACATATAAATGAACTAAACTGCTGAATAAAGTTTAAATCAAAGCAAGCATGAATTGTGTTCAGCTACAAAGAGAACAAGTCTGCGCAGAAATCTACATTTTTGTCTCTTACCGACTCTGCAGGTCTAAGAGGCTTTGCTCAGCGTGTTGCAGGCTCTCCAAATCTCTCATCATCTGGGAAATGTGCACTTTGCTGGACTTGTTCTGCATGTAGGCAAACCAACAGCCGCCGACACCGATCACGATGGAAACCATCAGGACAAAGTCTTTCATCCAGTTATGTTGTGGACCTGCAGGTGAAGGGAGGAGCAGGGGAAGATTTGTAGTTTTATGGTACTCATGCGCAGCGATGCCTGAGAAAGTCGTGGTTTTAAAACAGGGCGATTACTTACGGAGAGGAGGCCCAAAGAGCACTGCATCTAGTGCCTTCAGGTTTAACTTTTGTTTGTGCCGTTGGTCTAATATCTTTAGCTGCATTGACATAAACGACGGTTCATTTGCCGCTATTCTGTAACGGAGAAAAATGAAGATAAAAACAGAGCATGGTGATGATATCCTACAAAGCAAAGAGTTTTAGCATGTAGATTTGTCTCTTTTTGCATTAAAATCTGACTGTGATGTCACACTTCCAAGGCTTAAAAAGAATAAAAAAACGTTGGAAATCAAAGAGTTATTTAATTTTTTTTAATAACAGATCTTGTAAGAGGAACCGTTGGACAGCAGATCACCAGTTAGACAGCATAAAAGGTTGGGAAAACTGTACCCTTTGGCAATAACATCACTTCACGAGTCAGCGCCAATCAGCTCTGAGGCGCAACATGAAACCCCTCAATAATCCGCCACCTCCCCTGTTACAGTCTATTCATTCAGTACATGCAGTCTGAGGCGGCTCACATTCCACATGTCCCACCAGTTTTTTTTTTCAGTAACCTCAGCCCTTATATAACAACTTCATCTTCACTGGAGGGCTTTAAAACGATCAGTTTACTGCACAGCGGCTCACTCTGAATGTAACAAGCATTTGGAGGCTGTGAGGACAAGCTGTCTGTTCAGAGTGTGATGAAAAGAAACCTCCTGAAATCAAGAGAAGACATCCAAGTACTGCATATCTAGACATTTTTTTGCCTGCATTGCCTTGTGCAACCAGCAGAGGGCAGCAGTACACAGAGTTTAAAAAAAAAAACAGCATATTTCTTTGGATGCCAGAACTACTGCTGCTCACTCACTTCACCGGTTGGTAAAACAGAACTAACACGTCTTAATTAGAGGAAACGTGTCTACTGAAAGTGAAAATATAATAATCTGTTTCTTGTTATGCATGTTAGTGAAGTAGAACAAGGATGCATCACACAACTATGCACAGCTTGTGTAGATGGGATGGAAAAGACAAACGGCAGGGTTGTTAGAACTCCGGCGTACTAACCGAGGTAAAGTGTTCCCCGTGACCCGGAAGTCCCGGAAGTTCCTCTCATACTGCGGCAGCTCCACGGCCTCCTTCAGCCACTGCACCGTGTCATCCATGGTCCAGTTATGGACTAATGAAGGGGGAGAGAAACAAAGAAGAAGTGAAACTCGACAAAAGTAATCTTTGAACTCTTCAGTGAGAAGAAGTTATTTGTTCTAGCTGTTAATAAATAAATGTTAATTACGCTGATATGTGTTTGAACGCTGCTTTTTTAAAAGTTTTTTCTTTTTCTTTTTGTATTTTATGAAATAAAAAAGACATCGAAGGCAGAAGTGATAAAGAAATGTTAAATATAAAGTGGAAATTTTACAAGACCAGCCTTCAACTGATTCAAAGCCACTGCTTTGGACTTGAACTGTGCTTCTGACTTGTTTTGATTGTACACCAACATTTATTATGTAACTTCCTGGAGCCATTGCAGCCCTGTGGCATCTGTAGGCTGAGAAACTGCTTTTCACAGCTTCATTTTCCAGTTAGGATCATCATATAACAGCTGTGTTTTTTATTTAAGGCAGAGTCAGATGCCAGGAACTGAATGTCAACATAAGGAAGCAAAAAAAAAAAAAAAAGAGAGAGAAAGAGGCAGAGCAAGAAATAAGACAAGCGTTAACATCGGACTGATTTTTACTGGTTTGAGAGAGCTCAGAGAAGAGACAGGACATGACAGATGTTGAATTCACCTTCGTTGGGGGGGCACGGGAGTACAAAAGTGCCAAATTTCAGTAGTGCAGCTTTAAAATTGAGACCTACTATGAGCTAACAGATCTGTACAGTGGCAATAAACATTGTCATAAGTTTATCTGGTGTTTACAGAATGAAGGTCATTCAGTTAGATTATTATATAAAAAGGAAAGATTTTGGCTGGGTGCATCTTCATCATCACTGAGGTGCCACTAAAGAGTAGCTGTAGTAAGATTTACATTTCCTTAAACTTTACTAATACATATTTTATCCATCCACCCATCATTTTTTTATATACCCACTTATTTCAATGCAGGGTCATGGGGGGCTGGAGCTTATGATTGTTATTAAAGTATTTATCTGAACAGAGAGACCTGAGTGATCAACAAACTCTGACACTTCCTGGATAAGATTGATGTCATGTGTTTGACAATAAGAGGAAGTTTAAAGAGGAAGAGAAGGAACAGTAAAGACAGCTTTGTGAGCATCTTATAAAAAAAAAAAAAAACTACAAACTTTAATTTGGCATTTATTGGGAAAATCTTTTTTTCCCCTCTCTCTCCAATTTGACCTCAAACAGTCTAATAGTGGAAATATTAGTAATAAATGATTAAACTAAATATTGATAATGTGCAAATATGTAAACATATCAGAGTCAAAGGCAGAAACAGGTACTTGGCTTCACCTTCGGAGGTCTTCCAGCCCTTCCACAGCTCCTCCACTGTGATGTGCTGGTCTTCACGATGCAGGTTGCTGTGCTTGTTGGTTTGCTGCTGCTTCATGTCTTCAATTATAAACTGGAAAAAGAAGAGAAACAGCTGAGCTGCCAAACCTTTTTGGTAACATCACAATATAGAAATCTGGAGAATGTACAGATGACTGTGCTTGTGTGGTAATGACAAAGAGCTGCAGAGAGCTGGCTTTGCATTAAAGTCTGGCTTTAGATCACACATGCACACACTCTCTTTTTCCTTTGCTTTCTTCCTTTTAGGGGCTTTTTAAAAAGAGGCAGAGAGAGAGAGAGAGAGAGAGAGGGAGAGAGAGAGAGACCCATAGCAGAGGCAACACTTCCACCGTTGTGTAAAAATGTGTGTGTGTGTGTGTGCTTTGAGCTTCCGGCTGTTCTCCTTTGGTTTCTTACAACTAAATACCCCTGCAGAGAAAACCATAGCAAACAAACCTACTAAAGCGTTGCCAGAACACCAGCAGCATTAACAAGGATCGTGGTTGACTAACAAACATCTCAAAGCATCCATCTTGGAGGACTGTGTGTCCGTGTGTGCCCTGGGCATAAATTAAAACCTAACAACTTCCGTTTAATTCATACATCCTGACTGCTTTTGATTACTAATTAGCCTTTGACCGTACTGCCAAACAACTGTAGAACACATTGCTTCTCTTTTCCCTTTTCTGTCCACAATTTCAAAATAAACCCACTTATTAACTGTAGTGGTACTGACTATCATCTCTTTTATTTTTTTTTTAATCTACCATTAACCATATATCATCAGTGGTTGTGTGAAATTTCTGGTTTTCTTTAATTGTTAAACTGGACCTGCACCAAACAAATGCTCCAGCATCATCACCTTGTCCAGTGGTGGTTTACATTTGGTTTTATTTCAGCCATTTTCTTGCAGTTTAGTCACAAACATTAAGGCCTGTGTCTGCCCCTTTGTTTTTCACTGCTTTGTTTTTTTTTTTTTTAGGCATATTGCTCTACGTTTCTGGCCCAGATGTTTTGACATCTTTCTTGATCTACCTGTATGTTTCTCGTTACAACTTTCTCATTTTGTTTGTACTCATTACAAAATTTTAGACACAGCTGACTGGTCACACTCCAAGCTGAATTTCCACAGAGTTTTAAAATCTTTCTTAATGTTTCCACACAGTTTTCATGTTTTTTTGGGGACATATTTTAGACCTACTATCCGGGTATAATAGCTGATTTACTCTGCAAGCACTCATAACTGCAGATGCTTTTATATATTTAGGATTGTGCAGGTACTTTTTTAGATGACTCCATATTTTTCTCCATCCATAAAATCCTTAAACAGATACAGTACAAATTCCATCTATTTCATTAAAAGCTTTCAAGGTATAATTTATAAAGCCAGAAGAAGCAGCTATTAAATAAAACATGTTTCTGAAATTTCTTTTTTTTTTCCTAACTTAAAAAAAAAACTAACTTAAATATATTGTATTTCCACCATTTTTTTTTACTGGAGTTGCATGTTATTCTAATTATTTAAATGCTCAATTTATGTGTAAATTTTAAATGGGTATTAGGGAGAACCACTGAATTTAAACTTATGTTAGTTATACTGCAGGTTGTACTATTTTTCCATCTTATTCTGCCCTAGGAGCAACATTTTTGTGTGTGTGTGTAAAAAAGCTGTTTCCCTGCACCTCATGCTAAGCTAGGCTACTATTTAGCGCCAAAGGAGAAGCATATTTTCTAAAATGTTTTAATCACATTAAAATATATATATTTAGACATGTTCATACTTTTGGAAGTGAATACTATGATTTAAATAAAATGTCCAATATGCATTTATTGAAGGCTTTTTTGTTTGAACATGCAATAAATGAGAATGCTATCTAGGCTAAAGCAAACATGCAGGTCTGCTTCTAAATACGTCTTGACAATGATTCAGGGATACATTTAGAAAAGTTTAACACAGAATTATTTGTAAAGTTGCCAAAGTGTAAAAAAAACAAAAACAAACTGTAAATTCAATGACGAATTCCGTAATTAGTTGTGATCAGGAAGGAGATTAGCATACTGTCTCTATTGCTAACACATTCTCTCTGTAGCCTTCATGTAAGCAGCAGCAGCAGCATTTTGAATCAGGTAAAGATCAATTCAACAGCTGCAGCTGAGGACATTTTGGCATTTCAAACGGATACCAATCCAAGTTACAGATCAATACGTTTCACATCTGACTTGATAAAAACAGCCCAGACTCTCGCATGACTTCAACAATTTCACAAAACAGATTTTATCAAGTTTTGACTGCACTAACTTCCTTTGAAATACACACATCTGGAATAACAGTATTAATCATGACACAGAAATGTAGATGTGGCAGTCAACATCAGAACCTACTGGCACTTTCACGTCTCCGGTGCACGCTCAGAGAGCCTGAGTTAAAGGAGTGCTGTGAGTTTGATATTGAATAAATAATGGCAGTCTGGTGTCGAAAGTCTATCTGCTACAAATGTTTCCTGCATTTCTCCTGTCACAGATTTTTTTTTTAATTTCTTTTGCTGTCAAGCATTGCTCAAACACCCCTCTGAGATTCAAGTCTGGCACATCTACTCATTTAAATGTCCGCATATTTTAATCAGATATTCAAAGGGATGCAGGGAGGGGTACTCAAGCTCTCAAACAGAGAATTTACAAATTTCTTAGTGAACACATATGCATTAATATCTGTAACCGAATGAATGAAAGTGCTGTAGGGCAGCAACTGACACTATATCAGTAACCCAATGGTCAGCATCTATATCCATACTGGCATGGAAAGAGATTGGGATGCATCATTTGATGCAAACTGTGTTTATAGGGAGTGTAACTTCACTGGCACACAAAGAGCTAGTGTGTTAAACAGGGTATGAACTCACACCTGAGTGTGTGCACTCATAGCTACTGCATTTAAGACAGCACACGGGGAAAATGACAGTTTACTGAAGACTGGCGTCTACAACTGTTCCTACTGCTAAAACATAAGGAATAGCCACTATTTATTTACTGTAATCCAGATCAACACACAACTGTTCTGCTGCAAAGTCTTCCTGTATAATTCTTTTAATACCGACATTTATGAAAAGATTCTTAGATAATTTCTTTTTCTTAGGAATTGGCTTGACATGATCACAATTACTATAAACTGGAATAAATTGGATTATAAAATTAATTTGATTTATAGGATTATAGATAAACTGCAGTGAATGTGGTTGAATTAAACTATAATTGGACTAGACTGTATCTTTAAAGGCGAGACCTGAGATGACTTTCTCGTGAATTGGTGCTTAAATAAAATTAAACTTAATTCAATATACTGTACATGTATATGCTACAGCTCTATTTAGTTTGGACCTTGTTCCTCAAATTAATTGTGTTAATGTGCTTAAGTTTGTCAATTCAGGCCAATTTACTTTTGCAGGACATAACTCATATGGTCAGGAAGACACTGATGACTATTCATATTAAAAAAGGATCTTGCACATTTGAGAAGATTATCCTTCAGAAGTGATTATTCTCTGAATGCATGACTGTAGAAATGACTGATACTGAACTGAAAACAACCCTAGCAGATTGGAGTATTCACACAGGGTTTTCCACACACAGACCAATGTGTGGTGTATGCCACATCTATCTTAAGAAACATCTTTATTAGCTCTATTGGAGACTCCCAACGCCTTAATGTGGATCAACCTGCAAATCACTGATACATGAACACAATGACAGCTGATTCACCCGCTCCTCCTCTCCACGCTTAATACACAAGGTCTATCAAAAGTAAGCCCGAAGCAGCAGAATACTTGGTACGGGGAAGAAGGTCGACAACATCTGGAGTTTACCAAAGTTAGTTACTGTTCCTCAGAAAATGTGATGTTAGCCTTATGAACTAAACGCTATAAATACTAAACATCCCGCACCCTAAGTCAGAATAAAATGTTGGTAGTGCAGCAAACAATGTTGTAGCGATCTCGCTAAGTCAGGGGTAACCCGGCACAGCAACCACCACAACTCAGTAAGTTTAACACACTTTATTTGTGCACCAACACAGGCGTCCAACTCTCCTCGCTCCCGGTCCTTCTGTCTGAGGCCCCAGCACGCTACTGCAGATAAAGAGTTTTAGGATTTTAGGAGGTTTTAGGAGTGTCAGTCTGCGTTACCTGCCGCTCCCAGTTCCACCGCCTCACTCTCCTTCCCACAGCTGAGCCAGGACCACGCCCACCGCCACAAATGTGATTAAGATAAAATGCGGGTATAGTGGAGATAGGCTACGGTAGGCTATGCAGCTACAGTTCCATGGGTGTTTTGACACCAACACTTTTCATGATGTGAGGGTCCAACGCCCACACCTTTGCCCAAGTTTTTTTTTTTTTTTTCCCCCCGCAAAGGTTGGTGCTCCATTCGCTCTCTGCCTCTACGCCTCCTCTCCTCCCCCCTCTCTTGTTGCTCCTTGAATGACTGCAGCTGATCAGCTGACTAACTTTTCTGTCGCGCAGGTACCGTTTCTCATGTTTTTCATAGAGCTTATGTTTGGAAGGAAACTACCAGGGTGTTGACTCGAAATGTAGCCCGTTTTAATTAAATAGCCTATTGTTTGCATTTATTATTATTTTCATTCTTAGCTGTGGTTTGCAGGAGCCACAGCTGTGGAATCTGCTGGTTATATTACAGCAAGATGGATCAGGTTAAGATTTCTAGTGAGAGTGAAACATCGGGATTGAACCAAGGGGATGTCCTTTCTAAACCATTGTTTACCTTTTAGAAAACCATGAATGTGGTGAAGGGAAATTTTAAAGATGTTCTGAAAGTCAGAGCAGGACCCTTGACTAACCAGGTGACTGACGTGTAAAAGGAAGAATTTATATGTAGGGGCGGATCTAGAAAAGTTATGATGAGGGGGCCAGGCAGGGGCACTGACCAGGAAAGTGGGATACACATGATTATTTTTTTTTTTTTTTTTTTTAAGGTCCAGATTTTAGAAAGTAATTTTCTGATTATTACTAAGATTATTACTAATGTAAGTGGTCATCAGATGTTTAATGTGCAAAAACATTACCAATTATATTTTTCAGTGTTGATGTAGAACAACATATAAAGGTGCATTACATGCTGCATTCACCAATACTATGGACATCTGAAGTTTAAGTGAAGGTTAGTTTACACTTATTATTTGTTAGCAAGTAAATACCCAAACCACGTCTTTCTATGCAGATAAACAGCCCTCTGAAGGTAAAATAGGTATTTTGTTCATTCGTTACCCCCCAAGCCACAGTTATGGTTCAGAAGATAAAACTGACTTTGTTCAGTAGTGTGATACTGAAGTAGCTGAAAACATGCAATATAACTTACAATATAAAATAAATGCAAGTTATTTTCTTAAAGATACAGGTGTATCTTTAATATGGCATCTCAGAAAGTGTGTGTTTGAATGGTGCACACACTTTGCATACACCCCAATGACGGATTCCACCGACCATCGCAACACCACAACACTTGATTCCCTCACCAGCACCAGGGAAGCACCACACATTGCCACCTGGTCTGTGGGAAACACTCATTCACACAAGCCAAAAGGTTTTTCTACAGTTTTTGTTTCAGCCTCAAAAACTCTTTCTGCCACATGAGTAGTGGACAAAATGCTCGGGAGGAAATAAGAACTTTGCAGTGTTTTTTTTTTGTTTTTTTGTCTTCTTGTGTTTCTTTTAGAATACAAATGCTAATTTGTTTTTTCACTGTGGCAACACCAGGCAACAAATTAAATGAGCAATCTGCCGAGTGAGTGGCGGGAACACAGTGTAAGCAGCACTAGTCCAAACACAAATCTTTGTAAGCCTTTAATGACCACAGTACTTTAAGGACCCCACAAAAAAAAAAACAACAATCAAGACCTTAAGGATATAAACAGGTGATATTCTCTGGTAGCTTGTCTTTATGATAATGTTTGCAGCTTTTCCTTTATTTTAAAGTGAAACTGTGTTTAGTTTAGAATGAAGACATGATTTTTTTTTTTTTTTTACACTGGCTTTCTTGTTTTAAGAAAACCAATGAAGACATAAAGGCCATAGGTTTGCACAAGTTAAGTAAAGATTGCCCAAAACATGATGAAATTAACTGCACAATCATAAGTGGTGACTGTCTGAGCCGCTTTGCATGTGGTGAAAGACAGTGTTGGAATGTTTTATAGAGCCACATTAAGTAAACGGATAACCATATAATGTAAAGATAAGTCTTTGTGTAACCCCTAATTTCCACCAGGTGTGTGTGTCGCAGTTTTGTTCCGACCTCCGTGGCGCGTCAGTCCACCCCAGGATGTCAGCTGTGGAGCACACGCGAGTGCAGTCCACCTAGCTGGATCGACAAGATCATGAAACACAGGAGAATCTTTTGGTTCTCCACTTCCAGGATAAATATGTAGTCGTCCATGATGAAAAACATGAGACAACACTGAGACATTGTGACTGATTAAAGACGTAATGTTTACGTGAGCCAGTGAGCGCAAATCGGCAAAGGGGCTTTTATTTAGAAAATTACCGAAAGCTTTTACACTGCTCCCATGTCTGATTTCCTGTCTGCCCCTATCTGAACTGCTGAGTTTTACACATTGTGGATGCATGTTCCATCAAAAATAGACTTGACGTGTACGTTTAGCGGAGAGCCGTGACAAGGCGCTTCTGGGACGCTTCTGAGGAGCACCGCGGCGCGCCCGGTGTGAACCAAACCATTGACTAGAATGGCTGTGGATAGATCCAGAGGCCGCGGCCGCAGCCGTAACGTGGCGCACACGCACCCGGTGGAAAATGGGGGTAAGAGTGTTTTGGTGGCTCAAAATTATGAGCCTGTTAAAATGTGGAATTTCTGCGAAGAAAATAACAATAGAGATAAAAAATCTTTGGGTTAAAAGATGATGTTCAACTCTGCCTGATTATCAACCACCAGTCCTGAAAGGACAATGATGCATCCATATGAACTCACAAAGAGGCCTGGCACAGCAGAGTGTGACAGTC
>JBAFTA010000006.1:15886859-15904505 GCA_036919975.1 Melanotaenia parkinsoni
ATTTAGAGTCTCAATTATAGAATTTAGTTAACTAAGACCGTACAGTCACTTTTTGGATATCAGAATTAACCTTCAAAATTAAATGGGAAGTTTTTATAGTTAGAAAAAAGCTAATCTAAACAATTAGACATGTTCTTTCTTAAACACTTTTACTGGATGAATGCTTGATATTTTCATTTTGAATGAATGTAACCAGATAACTGATCATTGAATTATTGTATGGATGTAGACTGATGTGTTGTTACACCCTCCGTAGAAGTCATACTATAGATAGAATAGAAATATTTTCATTTAATAAATTTTTGCAAAACATTTATCCTTTCCAAAAAAGACTTTATGGCCAGTGGAGGGAACAACTTTGCAAAACACAGGACTAAAATAACATTACTGATCAGCATCTTCCCAGATATGATATAGAGTATCAGATATTTTAGGAGATGAAAGTAACGGCTGAGGTATTAACTCATTAGATTTCATTAGATCAGTTAATCAGCTTTAGTTTCAGAATTTAACAGCCTACTGGGAATCTGCTTCTCTATCTTTTGTTTATCTTACTGATCTCACCATCTAATCAGTTTCTGTTTAATAAATTTATTCTTTTCTGTTAAACCTGAAAGAATTACAACGGCTCTAAGGCTTTCTGGTTACAGGTTGTTATTTTTCTTAGTTTTTTTTTTAACCATGGTTACTTTCAGGGACCTTCTCTTCAATCACGATCTCCTGCTGTCATGACAATGTCCTCCTTTCAGGGAGTCACTAATAAACTTAACTAATTTGATGAAATGAGCATCAACCATGTTAGGAAGCCGCGCTCAAACTTCCAACAGAGCTCAGAGAAGATGCTGAAAATCCTTGATAATGAAGAACACATAAAAACAAATCCAGGTTTCTGCAGGAAATAGAGACACACAGCTCACTGCTCCTTACAAAGACAACAGGTGAAAACAAGCAAGGGGGAAATTTGTACATTACTCCTATATTTCACATGCAGGCATCGCCGATGCAGGTCCAGACACGCATCCCTTTAATGTGGGCAGGGGTCCAGGTCTGGCCCAGAAACCCTTAAGGTTCTTCAGTCAGGACTTATACAGCATCAAGCCCTTAACTCAGACGCCACCGGAGAGCTGCAGGGTATAACCATCTCTCACACCAGCGCCTCCGTGCCAACACATACACACAAACAGAAATTGTGACCACGGGCCCGAGTCGATTATTAGCAAGAGACACACAGGTCACGGGGGGTTAGAGTGCTCTCAGATGTCAGCTATACCCTTCTAGTCCCTCACATAAAACCCGTGCCTTCGCTACCAACACACACGGCAGCAGCGGCGTTACGAACACCCCTTGACTTGCTTAATCTGCAGGAGAGAAAGAATAGATTTCCCAAACATCTTCACAGTGACACTGTTAGATCACCTCATTCATACACATCTTTTAAAGACAAAACTATTAATCATAAGTAAACATCTTGAGCTTTTAATGACACAGTAATGTCTGGTAATGTAAATAATGATCAGAGTGTGTGTGTATGTGAGATGCTTTGTCACAATGCTAGGAATGCTGACTTGGCTGTCTTCTCTGATGACTAACTCCTAAATATTAAAATGATTTCACTTTTAGTCTGACCCACTGCCACCAGCTGTAACTCAGTGTTAGCATTGTACACTAAATATTTTCTCGTGCCGTGTGTGGTCGTTCCCCTTCAGAGATGATGAGAAACTGTCTCCGTGTCAACACAAACATTTATGGCACCGCAGTGCCAAAGCTAACATGGTCAAATATTCACAATACAGAGAAACTCACTTTGCAACCACACACTGAGAGTAGGGTTTTTTCTCAACATTTAACTTAATATTTATGCCCCACACTGGCATCATGAGCACCAGTGATGGCAGGATTCTCTGCTGCATGTGATTTACAGTCGGTGCATGCACAAGAAGACGCAACTTTGTGTGCAGCATGAAGCGAAGGTCTATATGTCATTTAATAAGACACAACAAAATGTAAATAAAATAATATTTGTGTAACGTTTGGTCATTATTATCTCCGTTTTTCATATCCAGAAAAGCTTTAGCTCAATTTGGTGATTCAAACAGCTCGATTCTAATCCATGCAACACATGATTGTTTTTACACGTATACTTGTATAAAACATTGACACTTGATGTGACGTTGACACAAAACAGAGTTAATTCACAATAATAAGCAACTATTTACAAAGTGAATTTCGATGTCACACATTAATCTGTCTGAAAAAGGTCCTAACAAGACCCAATGAAGGCCAAAAATATATTCGCTTTACACTTTACCTTTGTGAGCGTAACTGTTTACATGCTTGCTGTGTACTACGTTTGTTACCAGAAGAGTCCACTAGGGGGCGCATTAGAGAACTCAGATGGATAAGACTTCCCAAATTTGTAAGGTGTAAACATAACTATGAATATGGCAAGAATAGAAGAGGTAAGTATTTAATTAATTTTGATATGCGGCAGGAAAACAAAAGCAACAGAAGTATCTTAGTCAATCCTTTTACCTTACTTCCAGTGAGCTTGTTCCAACACTGCCCTACAGTAGTTACTTGCATACTGCAGCTTGCAGACACACAGCGTTAATTTCTGAGGACATGCACAAATGATGCTTCAAGCAAACATAATAAGCAAAGCCACTATGACAAGATAAAAAGCATGTTTATTTCTGGCCTAAGTCAACTAAGTGTTACACATTCCTGATGGCTGATTATCAGTTTGGTGTAAAAGTGGACCTCAAACGTTATCATAATGGGTCTAACATTTTTACTTGGAACAGGCTGTGAACTTGGCCACATGTTTGGTCTCTGGTAACATTTTAACTTATCTGCTTCAGTTAATTTCCCCAGGTAACATCCTGTGTCAGTGTCAGCTGAATACACTAAATGATAAATGTACAACCACAGCGCTCACCTCCACGCTCTCGTTGACCTCTATCCCCCCATCGTTGTCGTCATCCAGCTGTTTGTGGATATGCCGCAGCGCCTCCAAACTGAAGCGGTCGGCCTCACCCACGCATGGCGGCATCACTATAAGACAGGGGTCTAAAAGATAGAAAAAAAATAATAAAATAGGTCAGGTTACATGTCCAATTCTTATGGGTCAGACTTTGTCACTTTCTGTATTTAACACTCTTTTAGCTCTCCCAGGAGGTCTAGTGGCCTCCAGGCAGGTAATACGCAAATTTATTATGCGCTGATGCCATTATGTAAAAACAGGGGAAAGCCTGGACCACAAACCAGGCAGTGCAGTGCCAGTGTCGCCCTTGCAGAACTTTGAAATGCACAACACCTACTGAAAAAAAAAAAGCCTCAATAAGCATGTGACCTTTTCAAAACAAATTCATCTCAATACATCCTGGACTTCAAGGACCTGCTGCTTTGTGACTCATTGAAAATCTTCCACCTGCCATGCAAACATGCCACCTGCCACGAAATGTTGACAGTCACAGAAAACAAACTTCGGTGACACAATTTCTGTTGTACTAAAATAATGTGTTAGAGGAAAAATCCCATTGAGCCTAAATGAAAAGCAAAAATGTTTTATCCAGTGGAATGGGTCTTTTAGCATAAAAAAGGTTGGCAATCTTCGTAGCTGCAGCTTTTAAAAGGGCTTTCATTGCAATGTTGCAGTGGTACACATAAAATGTAGATTTTGTGGTATTGTGAAAAGGAGATACTGCTAAAATAAAAAGTATTTAAATGTGGTTTAATACATTAACTATAATAAATGATCAAACAAAATATTATGACCACTAATTTCCTATATTTTCTTGTCTATTTCTTTTGATCATGTAAAACACATTGGGTTGCCTTATGTATGAAAAGGGCTCTATAAATGTCTTGTTGTATTTTATGAACAAATAAATTGTCATGATTTTTGTGTTTTGGGTCCACTTTTGGTTTTGTTCATGTTAGATTTCCTCTTAGTCTTTTTCTTTATTTCCTTTGCCAGTCTATGGTGTATTCAGTTAAGCTCGCTTCCTGCTTCACTTGTCACACAGGATTCTCAGTTGCTGTACAGGTATGTTAAACCTGGTTCTCAGTAATTGTTAGCTTCTTAGTATTTATGATTCAGGTTTTTCCTTGTTCTGCATCAGATAATCCCTTGTTTTTGCCTCTGTAAAGCTTGGGAGGCAGTGTTCAGTGTCTCTGTCATCATAAAGTCTCAGTTAAGTTCTCCTACCTGCCTCCCACCTGCTTCCCATGTGACAGAAATCATAATATTTGTCCTCCTCAAAAGAGAGGTAAGGACTAGCTTTCTCCTCAACTACAGCCAGGTAAGTCTATGCAAACACAGCACCACCCACCTTTCAATTATTTGTTTGAATACACACCGTTTTCATGTTTGATGTTTTGAAACTCTGCTCTAAACACACAGAATAAATGCTTTTATCATTATAGTCACTAAACAAACACATTGCGTCATGCATTTACAAGTTAATTATACAACCAGAGGGCTTCCGTTCATACAATAACATTATAAGTACACATCATTGATGAAGACCTGCAGCTGAACTCAAGTCCTGAGTCCTTATAGGACAGCTTCCTTCTGTCATCTAGGCTAAATTTAATCTTCGGATATTGGATTTGTGCTTAAAGAACTTTAAATGAGGACAGGGCTTTCACATTTATTACAAGATTGCCTAATTACAATTACTTAAGTTGACATCAAGCATTTTATGTGATCATTCTGAGAGATTTGTAGCACGAAAATGGAGATCAAATGTTCTAATGCACGTCATCTAAAACAAATACTGTCACATATTTACTGTAAAATGCTCATCAACAAGTGTTATTGCAGATTTTGTGTGACATCAGTGATCATAAGTTGAAATTTCATGAGCCTGTTAACCTTGAGCTAACATCACAGTTGTGCCAAATGTTTTGCTGACGATGTGTATGAACCTGCTCCATCTTTAGACGGCAGCACGCAGACAAACTGCCGTCCCTGCTGGACTCTGTTGTGTGCTGTTTTCATTACTGCAGCGTCCCCCGACAGCCACCCCCTTGTTTTCATTCAGCGCCCCTTTCGTCACCACTGGGGAAATGAGCCCATTGCTTTCAGCCTTCCAAGAGATGGACAGTTTCAGCTGGAAAGCAGCCGAACTGTCTCAGCAGAGCCACATAGCACACACACACACACACACACACGCATACAGACAGACATGCAAAGCCATGTTAGGGGAAGGGGAAAAAAAAAAAAAACAGAAACAGTGTCTCCCGTTTAGAAAACCATATCTGCCACATTCTTTAAGATGTTACTCCATAAGGACACAAACTTTTTTTAAATAACTATTACTTCATAGCAAGACCTTTGTCCAAAGCAGACAAATAATGATGCTTCCTGTTGGTCTCAGACCACACAAACAGCCATACAGCAGCCAAGGTCAATACATCAGCACTAAACAACACACATCCAAACAAATGTAACAGGCTTGTTGTTCCTGTTGCCTACAAGCAGCCTTTTAGTTTGCCTGCAAGTATGATCGAAAGCCACCAGAATGCCATTCTTTGTCAAATAATAGCCCCATTTCTTTAGATGCAATAAAGGCAAACATATAGACTCGGAAAACTACTTCACTTGTATACAAAAAAACTTTTTTTCTCATTTTATCTTCTTCCATGATTGAAAAAGTTTTACCTAAAACTAGGGTTGGGCAAATTATCGATATTATCAAATATATCGAGACTTTTTTTTACACAGCATATAGAATGAGGTAATATCGTTTATATCCAGCTTGTTTTGAGTTAAAACTATCTTTTCTTTTTGCATTTTGCACAACTGTATTTTTATGGTCATTGAAGTATTTTCCATTCAGTTTGTTTTAAGAGCATTTAATTTAATAAAACTCTTTTAATGCACATCCTTAATTAAAGACGATTTAGCACTCAAGGCTATGAATTAGATTAGTTTCTTTTGTTACTTGACAAACAAATAATAGAGATAAATATTATATATTGTGATTGAGGTTAAAAAATGAAACATAAAATTTAGTTTATATTGCTTAGCCCTACCAAAAAAAAAAAAAGAGAAGCAGTTTGGGGTTTTTAAGCTCTGGTAAGTCAGTGGGATGCAAGAAAAGAGGCCCCACAGATAGCTTGACAACTGACCACAGTTGGGATCTTAATGTTATACTTGTTCAGCATCCACAACTTTGCTAAAGTCTTGATTTATGATTTGTAGTTGTCACAGATTTTGAACAAATATAGATGGCATCCATTGGCTCAATCTGTCTGACATCCTGCTAATGTAGTTGCTAATACTTATGTTAACGTGCTACTGCCCCAGTGCCAGTGCTTGTAATCTTAGATGAGAACTGTGATATAATTAAATGGAATGACACAGACTGAAAACAAACTATTTGAATACAGATTTTTAAAGTATATCATCGTGGCAGAGCACAAATCTTAAAAGATTAAAAGCCTCTGGGTCTCCCCTTTAGAAAATAATATATTATTTATACAAATAATCTCAGTTCGTCAAGCTTAGATAAAAACTAGAATCACTCCACAAGTTAAAACTTGGCTTTTGACGATTTGCTTTTATGAAAATCTGATTTCTTTTCACCCCTTTTTCTCTAACATGCACCACCAACTCTCATCCCCCCTTTTCATAACTCTAGGCTCCCCAGTTTGGGAACCAACCAAAGAAAACATGGCAGCTAGCAAGCAAGAGCTCATTCCCCAAAAGGCAACGTGTTATCAGTTATTTGGAACTGGTTTGGTTTTGTGACTTCAGACTCCAAACAAGTAACGACACGTTTATCATCAGAATCAGAAAACCTATTAATCTGGAGGAAATTGTGTATACATTAGTTTGAAGGCTGTTTCTACCAAAGATGGCAGCAGAACAGAATATTTCAATACCTCAACACATGGACACCCCGCCGTGCGAGAGAAACAACTGCAGTCAAGTCAGCTGATATTTAGGAAATTTGCTCAGTTGTCTGAATATATTATTTATTTGTGAAAACCAGAGGTTAACTCAACCATCAACTTTCATGACCAACTCTCCAAACTGTTTGTGTTTACTTCTGCGGAGTAAAGCCTTTTCCCACTTTGGTTCCAGTTAAACTGGTGTAAACGTGGGCCGGTTCTCCTAAAAGAACCAAGGTTCTGAGAGCCGGAGCCACAACCAGAAGCATGTTTCCCTGAAAGCACTAAAAGGAATACAGTCAACTGATATATCATTCATGGCTGGAATTCAGCTAGGCAACTGGCCACAAATGAGAAATGCTCCTTTCTACGAAATGGGAGGAACTATTTCAGCTTAAAGGAAAATAAAAGCAGGATTTTGCAATACAAACATGAAGCTAAGCCAGTTAGAAAGGATAATAAAGGAACAAAAGAAAGGATGACGATGCCACCAGTTGTGCAAATTATTATTTTTTTTTAAAACACACTTGAGGATTTTTTTTTTTTTTTTCTTGTGTTGATGGTTCATCCACAAAAAAAAAAGTTAATTTTTGTCCTTCTGCCAATTTAACTATGACTGGCAATTTTCGTATGCATACACAGCACACTACTTTGCTCACATATAATGCTCCCGTGGAGCCAACATTTAAAATCAGACAGGCTGCAAGTGAATCTGGTTATTTCTAATAATGCTTACGCAATTCCCAGTATTCTGCACACAGCTGTTTTTCCTGTTTTAAAATCTCTGCCATGTCAAAGTTTGCTCAAATCCTCTGCGCTTAACTGCAAACTCACACACACATATCGCAGAAGCAAAAACGCTCCCACGAGTGTATGTCACTTACTTAGACTCTCCTACAGGCTCTGCACAGATCTGATGCTGAAGGTTAAAATTTAGCTTAAGCCCTTATACGGTATGAAGGAGAAATTTTCATGTTTAAAACCTCTTGAAATGTAATTTTAATAACTTTTACATGCTTAATACTTTACTTGGAGGTTGAATCTAAGGATTTAGGAAGGTTTTCTTAGTAATTTAGCTAAATAAATAAATAAATAAATGAAGCTGCAAATGTCATGGAACATCTTCAGAAAGTTTTTTTTATTTTTTTAATGAAGGATCTGTTTGCTGCAGTCTTGACACGTTATAGGATTGCCACTTGGCAATATAAAGAAGAAGCAGAAGAAGGCATTTGATTGGACGTCCGCCTGGGCTAAGTTTGGACCGGAGAAGACGGAGGAGGGATGAATGTGTCAAATGAAGGAATCAGCACTGGCCTAAGCCAGAGTTAAGACAACACTGTGGCCGCTTGTTCTTGTCTAAATAGATAATTTGGGCTGTTTGAAAGTGAACCAACCTCCTGATATGATGCAGGGGCAGCACAGGCCAAAACTTCTAACTTTTGTTTTGACTTTATGGTCGCAATTATAAAATCACAAGTTGCTTGCTGACATAACAACATGGTGCACACCAATCAATAGCTGGCCTGTTTAACCTCGGCTGCACAAATCAAGCATGTAATCCCTGTGAACACTATACACTGAAAAAAACAGTAACAAAGCAACCGCATAACACCCCCACTTCTCCCCCCAAACATGAAGAAACTAAAAATATTCATGAGCACAAAAAAGGTCTTTCAGATCAGTCTTATTTAAACAGATTTGATATGTTAAGCAAAGAAAAGCACCTGATACTTGACAACAAGTTATATAATGAATTTGCTTAGTTCGCCAGGGAAGTTTACATAGTCTGCCATTTGCATTAGTAGCACGCATATCTATGTGGTAGTTTGGTTATTTAAAGAGACACAAAGCTACTTCAGACTTGAACAAGAATACACACACAACTGCATATCCCACTGCGAGAAGTGACAGCAGTGTATTTTCTATGATGTTGATTCATTTGTTGTCACTTCTTTCCATACAGCACGGGTTCTAGTGGCCTAATTCTGCTCCGTGAGGAGCCCTTCATCAACTGATGAAGGGCTCCTGAAGCTTAGAAGATTATTCCTAGATAAAGCAAAGAAAAAAAGCTGTCATTCCTAGATGATATTTAAATTAAATCTGCCACAAGCTGTGCCCAGCCTTTCCTTCAGAAGTGTACAACTCTTCTCTCACCCACTCTCCCATCTCCCCTGGGTAGGGATGATGGCGGTTCATCTCAAGCTCGGGTCCTCTCAGATACTTGGGAGTTTGAAGGCCCTGCTCTGTATCTTTGCTGTTCTAGGACTGCATTCTTCTGGATGGAGATGTCTAATGTTTCACCAAGTATCTGTTGGAGCCACTTTTCCAGTATGGGAGACACGACCCCCAGTGTTAAGATAACCACTGGTACTACTGTTGCCTTCACCTTCCAGGCTTTCTCCAGCTCTTCCTTGAGTCCTTGGTATTTCTCCAGTTTCTTGTGTTCTATGTATTCTTTACCTGCCAGTATCTTGCACCCTCTAGCCATTGGTAGGACTTGTTCATATCCCCCACTTCAGCTATCTGTCAGTGGTACATCCCATGCAGGGGTTTGTCCTGCCATTAGGGTTCCTACAACTCCTTCTCCTCCAGTGACCACCGCCTAAAAGGTTTTGATTTGGGGGTTTTTATAAGCAGTAAGCCAAAATCATCTAAATTATAACAAATGTCAAGCAATCCAGGGGTGCACACACTAAATTTAAAAACAGCCGGGACCTGGGAGATGACAAATTTGGAAAGCACTAGAATATTTTTAGCTCATCACGCTCCCAGTTGTCAGTACATGAAAGCTAAACAATGGCAGAGGTCTCCCTTGCTGAAACACACCCGGATATTGAGTATACACACACAAACAAGACGCGCACACAAGAAGGAAAGCGGTTGTAAAACGCTATAAAAAGTCATTCGCTTTGTTTCGGCTCCCAGATGCGTGCAAGCTGTCAGAGAGGGCAGCAGGTTGGCTTCAAAAGAATCTGGTAATAAAAGCGTTGAGCTGTCAGCTCCTTCCTTGAAAGTAAATCCTCACACTTGAAAATGTTTTGGTTTTTTTTGTATGCTATAAGCATGTCATTAACAGGCTCCTTTTCTCTCTTTTTTCACAAAAGGCTGAAAACAGCAAAAAGTGTGAGGTAATTAATGTGTTTACTGGGTCTTCCTGAACCTGATCTCTGTGACAAATGTCCATCATGTTGATACAAGTGTAGCGATGCAGCAGACATCACGCCTACCCCCTCCCCTCTAAACCCCTTACATTCAGACCCTGCATAACTTCAAACTCAACCCTGGATGAGGAGCCAGCTTCAGTGTAAGAGTATCCCTGGAGGTGGGAGCGGGCAGAGACGATGTGGAATTAAGACAGCAGGATTATGATGGGTTTGACGTGCGACTGTGGCGAGCTGAACTAGGAGAGATTTTTTCAACGTCCTCAGCTATTTCCTGCTCTTAAACGCACGGCCGCCTTCTCTCCAGACTGCTGGCAGAGCAGACATACGAAGCAAACCCACCTCCCACGCTCATATGACACCTAGTCTGACTGATTCTGGGTGTCTAAACGTTGCTCACTGGCAGGAGGTGGAAGACAAGTGTCTTCCTGTTTCCTTTCAAAGAGTTTCTGTAGTTAAAACGTTATTGGCGGACGCGTAGTCCATAAAAGCACTACAAAGCCATATTTACATGTCTGCAGTGTGAAAATGAAGAGTAATAGAAAAAGCTGAGTAAGAGTGAAATTCAACAGCCTCCACCTCTTAACCTATGAAAACCACATCACCCACCATCAGCAGTTCAAAGTGATCAGATATGATGCTCTAAGTTTCAAACACAGGCGAGTACAAATTCTGAATAACCCAGCTTGCACAAATGGATGTAAACAATCAGAATAATCCAACTTCTGCACTGCAGTTCATCCATGAAAAAGAGAAATCATTCAGCCTGATTGTTAGGCTTCAGGAATGAAAACAAAGTTTGGCAGGAAGTACCAAATGTAAACATTAGGTTGGTTTGTTTGCAAGAAATAGCTATGGTGCACCTCGAGGTCAAATGAAAATCTAGATAACATTTATTGCAGCTTGAGTAGGGTAGTTTAGATAAGCTCTACAACAGCAGTGGCATTGTTGGGGCTGCATCTTTCCCCGCGACTCGCAGGACGCCACACAGATTGAAAGAAGGAAAGATGTTTGACTTGTCCAGACAACTCGGCAAGTGAAGCACTGTCAGCTTGCCCGTGGACTCTTCAGCCTTGCAGGGACTTTTAAAACCTCTTTCCACTCTAATGTAAACAAGGAGATGGCTCCAATCTAACAAGGCAAGTTCAGGTGTCAGGTCTTCTATAGAGTGCATCCTCTCTCTACCATTACTGATCTCAGCAGTTCATTACCGCCACTGGTGCTGAGCCAAACTCTTATAAGCTTCCACACATTTAGGACAGATGTACAGTACTTGCCATATGGGAGATATATGGCATGCAAAGCAGGTTGTTATAAAATACCAACAGAGGGCATCTCTCATGTCTGACTGTCTATGAAGACAACACACATCCTTTGGGTGTAGGAATCTGATGTCCGAGTACCAGACTCATCCAGAGTAGGTGGTGTCCATGTGGCAGTGCCATAAGTCAAGCTGATGGGTCCGTATTAAAGGCGAGTAAATAAAGCTTCTGGAGGGTCTACCATTTCAGCTCATCAGCAGCCATTGGTATGACACAAATATCATCAGCCTCTAGCTAGTGTGGATAAAGAAGGAGAGAGAAAGAGTGGTAGTTAAGGAAACAAGATACAGAAAGTGTGCTAATCTCCACAAACATTAAAAAACTCGTTCATGTTGCTTTCTAAAACTGGTCAGTAAGAGGGAACGAAGCTGCAAGCTCAGTAGCAAGTTGCTGTCCTTATCTTGGAAGAAAATACAAGCAAGCTTTTGAAATTCTGCTGCACTCAAGCATGGCGGAGAAGCCTGTTCATACACAACCATCAACGAATAAAAACAACACAGAGCAACACACAATAAGAGTTACTCACTAGATGACATAACTGCTTTCATTTACAAATATGATTAAGATTTCTTACGAGCCACCTACGCAGAAAGAACCATGGTGCAAACCGAACAGCCATGAGCTTTCTGTTCAACATGTCTGAACTAAACCTGACCCACCCTAAACCTAAGATGAATTACAGTTTGCTTAATTTAAAAAAGAATCAAACGATAGATCATGCAAATAACACAGGTGCATGCACTCAAACAAACAAGTGAGACTTTCTGACTGAAAATACACTGCAGTTGTGCTGCACTCTTTTTATACATAGATGTATTAGTTTTACTCCAAAATAAACTCTTAAAACCTGCACTGCTACAACATGAATATCTAAAACTGTTCAGACACCACACAGATGCAATCGTATCTTCAGTACTTTAGTCCACTGGAACTGAGATACTAAATCACCTTAGTGGGCACCAGTAATCCTCTGCTTGGGCTACAGCGGGGCAAATAACGAAGAGCAAGAGCGCAACTAGAGCAAAACGTGTCAGGTCTCACTAAGTCTGATCTGAAAACTTCCAGAAAAGGAGACTGCGCTCCGTTCCTTCAGAGGAATGCTTCAATAACAGCAGCCCAGAACACGAGATGTGATGTACGCGGCTGGCCTGAGGAGGATAAAGCAAGACGAGGGCAAGCGATCATTTAATTAACAGGCTTCGACATGCTCCTCTGGATTTGAGGTTAATGGACTGAATGTCTCCAGAAAATGAGACAGGCAGAGCAGACGGTTAGACCACACTAGACTTAAGAGCGCACAATGAACAGCATGATAAGAATGCAGTATTTAAGGTACTTGTTGCATAATGACTGAGTGCTGGGCAAAAAATAGCTTATGCTAAGTCAAACTCATCCATACGGGCGTACAGAAGACATATCTGGGTTGACTCCTACTGGGATTAAGTGTTCCTCATCTTTTGCAAGGCCTGAGGGATGAAAAACTGAGGATTAAGTGGAATTTTGGGAAGCAATCCATTTTGAAATGGTTACAAAAACAACAAGAGAGCAGAAATAAAAATCAACCACCAGATGTGTTTAAAAGAAAATAGCTGTGAAGACTCAAAATGAGAGAAAGTAGAGAGAAATTGAAGGAGAACTTGTAGTGCTACGTTTTAAAGATTAACTTCCTACAACTTCTACTTCCTGCTTTGTGAGCAGGTGTTGGGTTCAAAGAATAAAGATAACATGAAAGGTTTTAAGTGGAATAAAAGATTTCAATGCCATACACTCAGTTTGTTTTGTTAAATTTCAGTAATAAGTTAAACACAATGCTAAAAGTGTTTATCCACTTCTTATTTCTTCATATTTTTTTGTTTTTAAGAGGCCAAACTTTATCGTAATCTGGTCTTAATCAGTAGTTCTGCAGGATTTCTTAAGGTCATTCAAAGTTTTTCTTTATAAACTCGCTGCTTCTTTTTTTTTTTCCACTCCTTTCAATCCAGGCCTTGTACCCAAACATTTTCAGAGGAAAGTAAAATCCTTTTTCTTCTTCTTCTTTCTGTTTTAGCTTCATAACACAAGAACCGTTCAGGCATTAAAAAGGCACCTAACTTCATAGCTGAACCAGTGTTGTGACACATAACAGACAACTTACCAAAGAATCTATTTTAAATAGAATCTTTAGGTACACAGCTATCCTGTTCCAAAGATGCATCATTTGTTCACTGTTATTTAGCTGGATCTGCAAAACAGTTTTACAGATATAAAATAGTATTTTTGCACCAAAAAGTAGATTCAAAGAGCCGTTAGTAGAAAACTTCATTTTCTCAGCATTGTCTGCAGCATGTCCATAGAAAATCTAAATAACCTGGACAAGCGGAGGACAGAAGATGTGGCAGACATAAATAGCTATTTACAGCCGATTAACAATATTTAAAAGTGATGCTCTTGAGAAATAGTGGCCAGCAAAGATCTGATATATGACCTGAAAGATGCATCTGGACATGGGGGTTGATTCATTTAATGTTTAGGTCTCATTAGAAATGGTCTCAATGGAAGGGTGGCGGTCAAGAAGCCACTCTTAAAAAAGGGAAATAGGGAGAATAGGCTAGATTACACATAGGGCTGGGCAATATATAGAGATTTTCAAATATATCAAGAGGTCATTACACACAATATAGTATGAGGGAATGTCATATATATCGAGATAGCTTGTTCTGCGTTACAACTATCCCATTTTTTTTGCATTTTGCACATTGAAAAGTATTTTTTATTCATTTTGTTTTGTTCTAATGCACATGCTGCTGATACTTAATAAATGTGCATTTAGCTCTCAAGGCTGTAAAGCAGAACAGTCTGTTTAGTTACTTGATAAAAGAAAATGATATGGTGATACTATCGTGATTCGATATATCGCGATATGACATTTGGTTCCTATCGCCCAGCCTTAAACACACAAAAACTGAGCTGAGAAGATCTGATGAATCCTTTCCTGAGCCTGGACCTCAACATTTATTGAAGCAGTGTGGAATCATCTTGACAGAGAACAGAAAAAAAATCTAAAGAAATGAGGGGTCGCTCAAACATTTGGATTGTGTATCCCTGTCAAAATCCTAGGCTCAGGCTCTTACAAGGCCTTGAAGAAGGAAGCTTTAAAATGACATGTATGTGCAGGAAAAGAAAATTAAGAACATCATATTCGAACTTTAAACTTAGGAGGGTTGTGTGCTCAGTGGGTCCCAGTTGGAAGATTGTAACTGACAGCAGACAGTAGCTGGTACTCTGCGAGCATCCTGTGAGTGGATTTTGTCTTCTTGCTTGTCCTATTCCTTTTTTTTACCCTAATGCTTCTAAGTATGGGTGCCTGTACAGAAGCTAAAAATACACTTTACATGCAGACAAAAGAAAACAAAGTATTAGAGTTCTCCCATGTGGGGTAATACCCAATGCTATGAGGCACAACTTTGAATTACACCAGTCAATAAACTCCCTGCATCCAAAAACACAAAGCAGAAGCAACTCAGCTATGACCGTTCTGGTCAGAAGAAGACAGCATATTTTTAATCAAACGTTTCCCAAGTTCAATACTTCAATCTCGTGTTTGTTTTTCTTTTACTTATAAACTTATTAAGACTTAATTCAACATACAATCATGCCTTTCCTGTATCTAGAGGTCACTTCGAGTCTTTTAGGGTAATTAAATTACCATTAACTGATGGGAGGCAAACATGGTTTATTTCTAGCTTGTGTAATCTATTTTTAAAACAAGTCTGTTTCACTGACTGAAAACAACCTTGTAAGTTTGTTAAAACAAGAATGTTCATACAAGGAGTAAAACGGAAAGAAAGAAATAAAGAAACAGGTCCTCTAAGAGGAAAATTCAGCCTGCTACAAGACTACTCACATCCAACTGTGATTAAATACATTTAAGTGCCTGGAACCACACCTGAACGGACCAGAAAAAGGGGCGGTTCTTTGAGTTTATTATGGCCTTCTTATAATGAACAGGTGATGAAAGAAGCGACAGCAGAAAGGAGCTTCTTTAGCTGTTTTTTCACCACTGACGAGATCTGCATCCGAGCCTGGCTGCTGCCCGTTGGCCTTGTCTTGTAAATGACTTTGTTATGAGTGCAGGCCGGAGCACGAACGTCGGTGGAGACAGACTAGAGAAGGGACAACATACCAAAGAAATCCACACCGCTCCTTGCCCTTCTTGCCCGGGCCACCACGTCACGTGCCCTCTGCACAGGGAAAGTCCCTGAAATCAGAGGGCGGCTGGGCCTCACGTCTAATATCCAACTCCTTAAGTCCACTGGAATATCGATCATTGCATGTATTTGAATGACTATGTGTGAGAAACTGGCGTCTAATTTTTTATCTAGTTCAACATGGAAGTAACTGACTAATTATAAAAGATTTAATCAAGCAAAATAGGAGTTTTTTAACTTGAAAACTTAACATAATAAATGTATTTAGACAGGAAATGACATGCACAGCAACAAAAGACACAGTGCCAATTTTAGACCTCAGTGAAGGGCACAACATTGGCTTCTTCCGGTGTTAAGGTGACGAGTATTATCACAACAGGATCCTACTCTCAGAACAGGACATGGCTGTGACCCCTGTCTGCCTTTTTTAGCTTAGCCGAAGTTGCATTTGATCCCGTTTAAGGGATGCAATAAACAAAGATCTTCACGTCCAATAAAAAAAAATCTAAATTTTCAAACAATAAAAAGAGTTTCAGCTGAGTGACTTTTGACCCTACTACAAGAAGAGAAAAGCCAAAAAGAGAGGGAAGTGAGATTAAAAAAAAAAAAAAATTAAAAAGGAACAAAAACCAATTTCTTTTCAACCAATGTTTTTACATATGTCTATATCCAACATCTGGTTCTGCCTGTTGGTACAGCACTGCTTGTTACTTCTGTCATGAAGGGCTCACGGTGCCAATGGGCCCCGTGCACTGCCAGCTCGTGGATCAACGCCTTAAAATGAGCTGCAGGGGGGACAACAATAGCCCACTCTGGGATAGATGGGTAAGGGCAGCCTTGGCTACTGTAAGTCACTCACAGCAGGAAACGCTGTACAGTGAGTACAGTGACCTACATCTCCAGCTGAAGCTCTTTCTGCACAAGTGAATCAGCGTACAGGCTGCCTGTGATGCCTGCTTGGGAATGAATTATCCCGAACACCTGGGGGTGTGCATTAGAGATCCTACAAGGTGTGACAAGGTTTGTTTCAGTCAAGTTATTCAGGTTTATGACAGCATTATAGTGTAACTACCAGCCAGTTAATAAGATTTCTGATTGTTGCCCTGCCCTGATTATTAGAATCGTCTAATTTGTTTGTTTTTTTTTAGCCTCATTGACTGAATGATGACTTTTTCTCCCCCCATTCTCAGTCATTGAATGCATCATGCATATAGCAATGAGAAGTCTGATTTTATTCCCACCCCGTCAGTAAAAGAACCATTTAGCTGTTGAGGGGCACAAACATTTTTATCATCTGCTACATCAGCTTTCATTTCCCAAAGTACAAATATAGCATGGTATTGTATTTTTTTTTTTTTTTTTTGGTCTACTCAAGAAAACGGGCAGCCTCTGTAGCCTGGTGCAATTTAAAGAGAAGCCAGTGTAGAAAGGGTTATTAATGATCAATGCTTTACTGCTTCATATGACAACAAACATTAGAAATCATCTAATGAAATGTCATTAATGAGCTCAGCTGAAAGGTGAACCGCTTACTCCGCACAGTGACAACAGCCTCAACATTAGCTACAAGTACAACAAGAACATTAAAGAAAATGAGGATGGAAAACTTATCCAGCAACCAAGGCCACAAAGCAGCGATGCCACTGTGGCCTTTTGTTTGAGGTTATTAATCATCTACAACTGTGGATGTTATACGAAAACTATATTACCCCCAAATTTTCAGTTACTTGCTGTACTATAAACATTAAATTATACAAGTCAAACAAGCTGCAGAACCCAGATAAACGTCAGAATCTGCTCCGTAAACGTTTTTCACACGAGCTGTAAAGTCTTAAATTTTCCAGATATAACCTGAAGGAGCATATAAATACCCATATATATAAACTAGTGTTGGGCACGTTGACGCGTTAATCGCGCGTTAACGCAACGCTTAATTAACGCCGTTAATTTTTTTAATCGCACATTTAAAAAAAAAAAAAAAAAAAAAAAAAAAGGTTTTTTTTTTTTTTTTTTTTCCCCCTGGCCCAAAACAAGGCCTTTTTTCCGGGAAAAAAAACCCCTTTTTCCCTACCA
>JBAFTA010000006.1:15904605-15919657 GCA_036919975.1 Melanotaenia parkinsoni
ATTAATCGCGATTAATCGCAGCATGTCATGCGATTAATCGCGATTAAAAATTTTAATCGTTGCCCAGCACTAATATAAACCTTTATATAGATTACTTATTTGTCCCTTTTATTTTTTTTTTTTTTTTTTAATTTTTGCCACAGAAGCAGAAAAATGTGGCTCTTTTGTCGTTTTCAGTCAGGTGTTTTCAGAGAGTTACACAGACATGATCACATTTTTTTCATTAATTGTTTAATATGTACAGAACAGCTGTGTGATGATGACATTTCTATTGTGTAAATCAGGGGGTGTTAAACATACAGCCCGGGGGCCAAAACCAGCCCACCAGAGGGCCCAAAACTGGCCCACAAGATAAATTAGTTAAATGTGACAATGACATAGAAGATGTTACCTGCAATTATTTAAAAAAAATGATAAACTGAGGCAAAACTATGTTGAAACTGCACTTATTTTTCTCAAGAAGCTTCAGGTCGTTCCTAATTTGTTTTCTAAGAAGAATAATGTAAACATCTTGAAAATTTAAACTTGTATTTCTTTGCACTAAAACACATTTAAACGTCATTATGCTGTTATTTTACTGGTCTGGCCCACTTATGATTAAACTGTGTTGTATAAAATGAGTCTGACTCTAGGTGTCACCTATGTGCCATCTAAGTGGTGCAAAACTAGAACACAAAAGACTCAGAGTGAACAGGAAAAAACACCAACTAAAACATTTAACTGTAAGGAAGATTGATATTCAGGAAGTTATGTCGGTGAAGGTCTACCTGGAAATCATCACACTTGATTATGCAATCATGAACCAGCTACGTCACACTCTTTACAGACAATATTAAATTCAACATTAAGCCACTTTTTTTTATTTCCTATTTAGCTAAACTACAACCAGATATCCACCACCTGTGTGTGCCTTACTCACATGTCTCAAACACTGAAACTATGAGCTGAAAGACATCATTTTAGGAGAGAAGGTTGTTTTGGGAGCCATGAGGTGCCCTTCAGAACAGTCTGTTCTCATCAGAGGGGCCTATAGAGCCGTAATAAACAGAACCAGGACGTTATGACACGTTCACACTGACACTGTCACGATAAGCCTCCAGAGCAAACCTGAAGCTCTCTGAGGCTCCAATTCCAGCCTGTCTTCACTCAAGTTGTGCTTTTATATGTCAGACTGATAGAGCAGAGGCCGGCCGACAGCAACGGAAGCGTCACCAAATGCTAATCCGTGAGCTCCCTGCAGGACTTGAGCAAGCAGCGGTGCGATAAGCAACCGCTGAACCCCCTTTCCAAACAAATCCCTTTATTAATGCAATCACTGTGCTCTAAGATAGCAAGTGTCACCTCTGATTTAGCTACACCAAGTAATACTGACTGAACTTGTTGCAAACTTATAGATCAAGAAGGAAAACCAGGCAGGGTGTGTAAGCGGTCCACATCCATTTATGTAAAGTTTCTGTAAATTTAAGTAGCATAGAGCTTCTGAAACCATCACCCAGCCGATGTACTACGTCACAACTTGAACTTGATGCTCCTTGTAGCCAGGAGGCAGAGCTTTGTTTGTTGAAACACCAAACACCACGATTAAAAAAGGAGATCGTGTTCACACCCCCCCACCCCTTTTTTTTCTTTTGTTTTTTTTTTTCTGTGTCTTCTGCTGACAGTCCAAAGAAACAGAGAACATGACTCCACTTGCTCCTTTGAGGTGCCCAGTAATGATTTATGGTTTCGATAGTTTCGAGCTGAAAAACTTGCTCGGTGTGATGCATCGTTTGCAGGTAAACTCATAACAGAGCAGGAACTGTGCAAAGCTGAAAAGAGTCACGATGAGGAAATGGGGTTGTTGATCTGAGAGATGTCAAATAACTCAGGGAAGCAGTGAAATGGTTTCCAATCAGCTGAAAAATGGTTTGACACCTTTCACTTCACTTTGGATCCTGTGCTGTTGAATAACATGAGTTCTTACTTCAGAACCAGAGTCACTTATGTCTTCAGTCAGTTTTCATATTAAAAACCACACAAAAGTCTTAATGATGACGTTGCCTGCTGCTCAATAGTATCTGCAAAAATATGAATTCCTTATACAACTCAACCACAATCATCTGTCTGTCAAGATAAACTAAACACGGATGTAGTTAAATACTGTTGCAATTTATCGTTTCCTGTCTGCACTCATTCCTCTTGCTGGTTCTAAAACACATTCCCTGTCTCTGTGGACCTGAGGCCTGGCCTTTGAAGACCCTAAATCACAGGGGAGATGCCAAATGTTAAACCCAAACCCCACTGTTTGCCCACTTAGCTGCTAACAGCAGGCTAAATGGCAGCTTTAAAGCTGGTAATGCTCGCAGCCTCCACCTCTAACTTTGGAAATTGTCTTCTCCTGAACATGCTTCACTTCTCTTTTTCTTTACAACAGAAAAAGATCTGTTTCTTCACGGAGAAAAAAAACAGGGAGATTTGATAGAAACACAAACACTAAGTTTTTAAACACACACACAGACTTGTGTTTTCCTCGCCTGACGCCAGGACCACTGAGAAGGCAGCTGACCTTTCCAGGGAGCCGTATGGGAAATGGGTAACACTGCGGTCATGTTTACTGACATTGTAGTAAAACACCACTATGTCTGCATCCACTGCACTTCATTGTGCACGGCTGGGTGGAGTGGGGGCTTACATCATTACATTTAATACCTTCTCCAGCAACTTTTTCCAGAAATGTGTGGACACCTTGTGTGAATATACAAACATAAATGGAGTGCATGGGCCTGCATTTATGAGGCGTTGTTCATGTCGACTGAGCCGTCGTCTGACAGCTCCGCACAGAGCAAATGTTGTTTATATAAACAACTCGAAGAGTAAAAAAAAATAAACACTTAAAATTGAGACTTTTAATTTACCTTGATGGGATCATACTTGAAATGTTACTAAAGATGAAAGTAAATGTTTGCATTGGTGACAAATTGTTTGAAACATCCTTGAAAAATGCGCCTGCAGGAGTTAAGTCTGCAAAGCAAGTGAAGGGTATGACTTCAAGAGCCCGTGTGGCTAAATATGCAAATGTGAGTAAAGAGGATGTTGTTTGAGCTTGAGAACAGTCGCTGATTTGTGCAAGAAAGGGTAGTGTTGGTCTTGTAGTGATAGAGGATCGTATATTAAAAGAAGACTCTGTCAAATCCAGTTTATGATCAGCTACTTTAGCCTTACTTTGCACCATTTTTGTTAATATACAAGCGATTCCTTCCATAAAGATCTTTAATGTGCACTGATAAATTGGTACAATGGCTGTATCTTGGGTTGTACAAATATATCAGCTGATATCAGATTCTCTATCAACTGATCAGCTGTTTGTCATTGGCTAAATCATCATCTTTAACATCCAATCTGACCTGGCTGGAATTTCACAGATTGCCACCTCACACGTTACATACTGTAAAAACAGTGAGTTTTGAACAAGGACATCCTGACAAGGAACTTCCTGAACTCTTTTCTCATTGCCTGACAACTGTTCCAGTGAAGACACTTTCTCAGAAGCAAACACGAAGATAAGTTACCAAACCACTCAGCTTTAAGTTAGCAAGCTTAGATAAAACAATAAAGGAGAGCTGTGACAAACAATCCAGTGCTTGGAAAGGATAAAGAGGCTCACAGCACAATCTTAAATAAATAAATTTATGCAGTGTTGTCAGAATACATCATGGATGTGACTTTTGTATGATGACATGTCCAAAAATGAATCCAACTCCCACATAAAAAGAACATTTTCTTATGCTTTCTTTCTTAAAACAGTAGATCAGAGTCAGACGTTTGGCAGAATTTGACATTGGCCCTAAAATACCTGAATGTCAAACTGCTCGTTAGGTATGGAACAATACATATCAGGGACAGGGGCTGCCGTGTCTTTATTTATATTGCCAGTTAAGGCGACTACAATATGCAAAAGGTTGTTCAATGAACAATCAATGTGACCGGGTTAAAAACACATCCAAATAGATGGAAACCGTGCTCTCATTAGGGCATGTCAATAACACAGTATAAAGGGGGCATCAGCTGGCTCAAATGACCAGGATTTAACACGTGTAAACAGATTTGGGTGGTATTTATGTGTTTGTGCATTCCTATTTCTGGATTCTTCAATGTCAGGCAAAAAAATGATGCATCCTCAATGATAAGTGACATGCAAATATACCTGCGTACATTGAGGATGCATCCTGCATTTCTGTCATGTCATGCATCCTTCAGCAATGTACAGAGAAGCAGAAGAGGGGGGGGAGAAAGACATCCCTCTCCATCAATGCGCAGGGCATTCCTCGGCTTTCCCCAAGAAAACCACCGGGGACCGAGAAGGGGAGGAGGGGGCGAGAAAGAGAGGTGGGAGAGAGGAGGAGGGGGAGGCAATGTTGCATATGGGTAAATAAATAGGAAGAGACGAATCAGACATGGACTGCGCTTACCTGTGATGGCTACATTTGCAGCATCAGACGAGTGGCCGGGTAGATCATTCGAGTAAGTGCACTCCAAGCCCAGTACCGCATAGATGACGAGTCCACGTAGCAGTACATTCACAACCATGCAACTCATGGTGGAAATGAGGGGGGAAATCTAGTATCCTGCGAGTGGGAATGGAGCGTGTAAATCACAGGGGGCAATCCCGGAAAAAAAGACACGGAAATATGTCAAGTTTACACTGGGAAACACAGCAGCTGAATGAACAGAATAAGTGTTGATGTGGCGGGAGGAAAAGACACCTGCAGCAGCAGACTTGTTTAAAAGCCTAGCTTAAAAAAAAGGAGCAATCACTGCTGGTGTGAAAGCGTACGGGCTCGTGGAAAATGCCCACAGAAAAATAGTTCATGGTGGGTTTGAAAGGCGAGCCAAGTGGCGTTAAAGAAAAGCTCTAATAGCTTCTAATGGTTTTACAGGCTGTTTCAGAGGGGTGACAGCCGCGAGCTACAACAAGCAAGCACCCCATATCTGCTTTTATAAATTTGGAAGATATACGAGCTTACAGACAACGACCTAGAGGGTAACACATGCAGCCTATGTGACAGAATTCCCTGTCCAAAATAAACAAGATAAAAAACAAAAGCAAATGGGAGCTTTTTTTAACCGAGGATACCCGAAAGCAACAGATAATATCAGATGTCGTGTTAAATCCTTACGTAGAGCTGTGAGTTGGGAGAAAATAGTCTGTAATTCCACGTACAGTATTCAAACACCGTGGACAGCTTCAGCATTTTCCGCCTCTTGACACGAAAGTGGCTAATCCCATAGCTTCAAAAATATACATTCCTCTTCTTCCTCCGTTTCCTGGAGTCCGTCTCCGACCTGTATCGGCCGCACACGACATCCGCCTACTTCCCAAATGAAGTTTTTAAGTCAGCTTTTTCCTGGCTCGGCGTGATACTGTATCCTCCTGTCATATCAGCTGCTCGCCGGCTGATGCGGACCAGTAGAAGGAAAGCCGAGCGGGGCGGAAGTCACTATGCAAAACGATTTGACGCGAGGATGAGGGGGGGAGGAGGAAAGGAGGGGGGGCTTTAATTTTGGCCGCGCGCAGGCTAACACCTGATAAAAATGATTTTGGGATGTTTAATATTGGATTTAGGAGAGAAAAAAGGGAGAGGAGGGTATCATCTCCCTTTTACTCTCGGGGTTCATACAAATTGAGTGGGCTCATACACTTCCTGGTAACGGGTGTATTAAGTCCAAGCACGGTCACAAACACAGGGAGTCCCCTAGAAAAACTTCGCATGTTTTTATGCTCGTGATGACGCGACGGAAGATGCGCACGATGCACTTTTTCATTGTTCTTCGTCCCCAATCCACCGGCCCATCCAACTTTTCCTCGCGGCTTAGTGCTCTCATTGGCTAGACTGTCCCAACATGGCAGGCTCTGATTGGCTGTCTCAAACTGCTCTTTTTTCCCCCTCTTTTGAAGATGCTCCGCACAGAAAAATTAACTACATGTTAAAGGGCAATACCGGTGTTTTTTATGCTAATACTCCTGATTAAACGTGCCTTCTCTTATTGATGTGGTGGCAGAATTACAAAATCCCTTATTTATATAGAAGTACTTGTGTTATATTGTGAAAATATGTCTGTACAAGTTAACTCCAACATTCAAAACCATGTCAGACATGTGCTTTGACTATGAAAAATCTAATTCAAGTGTTTCTTAAAAGTGTTTTACTGTTTTAAATGATGTTTTTGCTCTGTATCTTACATGTTAGGGCCCAAGAAAAACTTCCCCGTGAGCTTAATTTACTAATACTTCAGTACAAATGTATATGTTTATGACTGCAGTGGGTTTTTAAGATTTAAGGTTGGGATAATTTTACATCAATATGTCATGTTCAAAAAGCTCATCATGTGTAGAGTAACTTTTACCATGAGAATACACTTCATCAGCTCTGAAAATAGTCTGTTTTCTGCTTTGTGTCTTTTTCTCTCTATCTTCTTCTTTCCCCAGCTAAAGTAATGTTTACAATATTTATTTAGATAAAAACAGAAAGTATGAATTTCTCTATCATCTTTGGAGATGCACTGCTTTTTGCATGTAAGAAAAAGGTAATTAGACTAATTATGAAAAATTAAAGCAAACAAATGAAGTGGAATAGAAGGTACAATTGTTGCTTGAAGAAGACAAAAACAATTTTCTGTATAATTACAGCACCTCATATTTGTAGGAGAGTGCTGTGCAGATTGGGGTGATCTGTTTTTTGCATCTGATTAAAAAATCCTTAGAAACTAGATACTGTGTACCATTGAAGTTTGTGTTTCATTACCAGCTGTGGAAATCACACAAATCACTACTTTTTGCATGCTACTGCTAAATGGTCCTCCCTCTAGCTAAACAGGCTTTTACACTGGCTGAATTTTACATATAAAACTATTCTTGGCCAAGCACCTCTATATCTCTTTACCTACATGTATGTAAATGAGAATCAATATGACCTTTGCTCTCATTCCATTCCACAGATGGTGGTCCTAAGAATAAAAAAGCTTGGGGGAAAAAAAGGTGAACTTCTATCTCTGGGGCAGTTTAAGTCGGTGATGAGGACTTAAACTGGAGGAATTAAAATATATATTTACTAAAGAGAGTATATAAAATGGTACACATTAAAATGTGTCCAAAATATCAGTAACTATTTATACACTTAATCAGTACTTGCTGCAAGACTGCAATATGAATATTAGCAGTCACATCCATTAATTTTCTTCTCTGTTGTTCTGATCAGTGTAAATATGTTTTATTAAACACTTTTTTAATGCCTATAAGCTTTTAATTGACAAAAACAGCTTGACAGAAGGCAGAGCTCTGAATGAATCCCGACCATGGCAGCGCGTCTTAGTTTTAATACTTAGAGTCTATGTGATCAACCATGAAGCAATAGCAAAAATCAAATATTTTAATGCACTTACTGATAAAGATGTTGAAAAGTTGACATGAAAACATGATTTTTTGATAGAATGAAAACTTTTTTTGGTAAAAGTTGGGTTCCCCATAGAGGATCTTTGTATAATTGAGAGATTCACTGCAATGGTAGCCTGAACTATTCACGCATACGATTATTTGTTAAAGTCTCCACAAAACCAAAGACAACCACAGATTCTTGAATTATGGGACAACATTATAATGGTTCCATGGGATGATTATTTATTTGGTTAGAACTGGTAGAACTGGACGTGTTATGGTTCCCACCCATCCTAAGTTTTGCTTTGACTAATTAGCCAAATGTACTGTTTATAAGATGTTTAAGGAGACGTATAAATCACATATATGATCCAAACAGAAACTGCTCATGGTCACATTTTGACTGTTAAACCTGCAAATGTGCCACTGATGAAAACGAGGCTGTTTTTAAAGGAAATGGTTTAAAAAGCTAGCCTCTCCACTTTGGAATAATTTTACATCAATAACAAGGACATAGAGCCAAAACATTATTTCTGTTCATGGACTTAATGAGCTAACTGTACTTGATATGATATTCAATGGGAGATCTTCCAGTGATGGCCAGCCTCCGGGTGTTGATGGACAGGCACACCACCTTGCAATACAGCATGTCAGCCACCAGAGGGGACTGTCGCATGCGTGGGCCACCACACCAGCTACTAGTCTCAGTAGAAACAAACTTGTGGGGGGCCAAAGAAGGTGCATGACTGATAAAAGAGTCAGCCGTGGGAGTGCTAGTAAACAGGTGGCAGATGTAGCATGTACCAGGAGAAGAGGGAGGAGGAGGAGGGGGGACGAAAGAGAAGAACAGCATAATTTGATACGAGCTTGCAGAGGGGGCAGCAGGGAAGGAGGGAGGCAGCCAACAACGAAGGAGAAATAGAGCAGATGCTACATGTGCGAGGAGGGCCGGGAGGAGGGGGCCTCCTGTCCCCCACTCATTCTGCCGTCTCCAGACATGACTACAGTGGGCTTGTGAAGCACACTGAAGCCTTTCCAAATATTTATTCTGTCACACAACCTGAGGAAAACATTCAGGGAAGGAGCAGGAAAGACAAGAAGAAACTTTATTAACCAAAACAAAGATTTAAGCCATTAATAATCCATATACTTTATTTAATTGGAAAAAGTGATATTTTAGGCTGCAGGAGAGCATTTAAAATGTGGCACTGACTTGCAGTGAATCATGTTAAATAAAAAAAACACACTAAATCTATTTTAGATCTAAAATCATATATAAATAAAAGACATATTATAAAATAATACATACTTAAAATGCTCACAGTTACATTAATATTGGCACAGAAGGTGCTAAAAGTCCTTAAAGAGCGCGGCGACATACAATCGCCTTCATAAATACAATAAACTGCACGTGCAGAGCTTTTTAATTAAATGAGTAACAGCGTGACTCTGTGGCTTTTCACCGTTTCTTTCAACTTGCTGAAGCAGAGCATCCAATCTCCTCATTCATCAGCAACAGCATGATCTAATAGTGTAATAACAAGCAGGAGCCATGAAGCAGAATAAATTGTAGGAGCTAATTAACACTTCATTAAGTCAAGCTTGGAGACATTACTGTTGTTCCCTCTCTCAACATAATTACTGCTTTGTGCAACTTATTTCCTGCTGAGCTTCTCAGCTGATCCAAAAACTGCTATGTGGATCATCTTCCTGTAAGGGGTCTGGGTTCTGTAGGATTTGCTTACATACTGTATAATATCTAATAACATCATAAAGGGTGTTTACTATTTATGGTGCATACGTGCTGAAAATGGGTTTGGATTTTTGCTTAAACCAAAACAAGATGCAGGTTTTCTTAACTTGGCTTCCATTTCTTGATAAATGATGAGTCATGTTTAATGTGCTTATGGCATAGCAAAGTGGCATTTGTCTGGTGACACCATATCCTCCTTGTGGTAGCGCGGCCTGTACTGTCGCCTCAGCTGTCTTCAGATGGCGGTGGCGAACAGAAAGATCTGGATGAGTGGCATAACCTTCAGAGTTGAAAGGTCGGCGAGGACGGCCTGCAGTGCGTTTGTCAGATACAAACACAAATCACACTAATGTCGAGCCCAGAATGACCTCCCCCTCCCGCTTATCTCAAGAGACATTTAAAAACAGAAACACACAGATCGACATGCATGCATGATGATGATGATGACGATGCAGGATACTTGGGAAGCAACAATCCATGCTTAAGAGCACCTTGCTTCCCACCCTGTCCTTTTGGGATCACGAAGAGATTAAATTTAGGGACCCTATCATGTTCAGAGTAAGGGTTTAATATTTCAGCTCTGGGCCTGAGGTTCTAAATATAATATAAGGAGCAGTATGTTATGATATCTTCTGTCAACTGGGGCAGGTGTAAAATGAGCAAGCAGATAGTGCCGGCTTGCATCTTTGCCCTCTGCACCATGTTGTAGTTTAACAACCCTGTACTAGGAAACGAGGGGGGGTGTGAAGAAAAAGGTGAGGATTCACACGAACTGCATTAGCAGTTTATTAAAAAATGTGAAAAGAAAAAAAAAAAAAACAGGCTGCATCCATTTATCTTCCAGCTATTCACTAGACCAATTTTACAGCCAAGTTTGAAGCCATGAGAACACTTTCTCGGCTCACTGTTATTGCTGGTTCCTTTCCATGTGCGCTGGGACATCCAGGCAGAATTTAAAGAAAGTGTTGGTGGGCTGTGCACATGGTGGGGTACGAAGGTGTGGGATCGTAATACATGTGCATTCAGAAGACTGGGTTACTAGCACTGGCTGGTTATTAGTTGCTATTTGCAGCCCAACATGTGTGTGTCTGTGTGTGTGTGTGAGTGTGTGTGTGTGTGGTGGGGGGGAGCATCTGCATACATGCTTAAGTCTAATGTGGGACAGACATACCTCGGCCGAGGCCAGTGACGTCACCTCCATCAGGTTCTCGGCACGAAAAGCAAACACAGCAGCTGCAAGAACTAGAGGAGGAGGAGGAAATATTAAGAAATGTAAATAAAAGTGTGATCGATAAGTCAGAGACAAGCTTTAGAAATCAGGAAAAGCAGCTGTAAGATTGCAAAAGTCTCACTGCATAGTTTGTATCCAAGCATGAAAGTTACACATCCCTACCTGCAACTATCTCCAGTGAATCATATCCAAGAATTCGATCCCAAAGAAGAAGAAGCTGATCAGTGGATAGGTACCCAGAGAAGGCCCGCACCATCCATTTAAAGGCTATACGTAACCTGCGGACAAAGACATTACATCTGCCTGAAACATTTACAGTTAGCACAAACAATAATCTGAGACCAGTAACATTAAACTCAGTCTTTCTATGGTCTGTTTGGCTCCTTAAGTGAGATAAAACTGCAATTTTAGCAATGCAACACTAGATGGCAGCAGGTTATCAGTGCTGGACTGCATCAAGACTGCAACAGAATCTGTCCATGCAGAGGGCATATGACACACACTGTAAGCCTCTAGTCTGAACTAAGAGTGATGCTATAACTCACGGCTGTGCCTCAATTTGTCGGAGGTGGTAGAAGAGTTGAGGCAGGTGTGTCTGGAGCAGCCGCTCGAACTGCAGGCACAAAGACACTATACCCTGCGGGAGCACACATGCGACCATGTTAAGTATATAGAGGTTAAGCTGAGAGAGAAAAGCTTTAAGCACACACCAACTCCTACCGAGGGAGAGGAGGAGATGGAGTGCAATCTAAAGAAGTAACGGATGTATATCTCTCTGAAGACGCTGTATAGCTTCGACGGCTCGTTGTATAAGAAACACAAAGGCGCCACTGAAGGGACGAACATCCACAAATTCACACACGCATATTCTTGTGGAATTTTTGTGAAAAAGCAGCGGATGCAAAACACATACTCACCGTACATCGAAAAGCCATGAAAAGGAATTACGCCTGTTCAGATGACATTTTTTAAAGTGAGTGTGTTTCCCTAATATGAAGATGTTTGGTATGACATGAATATCTAGATGCAAACTCACCGTTGGGAGGATAAACAACAGCACATTCCTCATCTCCCACTTTCCCTGTAAGACACATGCACACACCATAAAGGTAGTGATGAACCAAGATTTACAGAACAATTTCATTCCAACATGTGAGAAGACAAAGATGTGTGTGTCATGGGGACATCACTTCACCATGGATGTAGGATTTGGAAGGAGTGGCGCTGTTGTATTTGAAGTGCTCCAGGACGGCAGTGTCCCGGGAGAAACACAACAACACCTGGGACACACAAAGATGGTGTTAAATGCACACATTTTCTTTAATGGGCTGAATCTAAGAATATGTATAACACTCAAGTAAGTCTAAACACTTTTGCTGTGCTACATATGATACTACTGCAGGAGGCCAACGATGCCATAGAGGATGCATCTGGTCACTACAGACAGTGTGCTGGTCTAAGAGACAGTTGAAGTGGGTGTTATGTGTTAAATTAACATGAATGCCAAAGCCCAGGGTGGTTATGCAACAGTATCTTTGCCTGTCAACAGTGGATGTGGTGGTTAATGCCCATTTTATTTGCTCTGGTGTTGGTGACAGCATTGAGCTGCTTTGTTTCCTGCAGGGTAAGAATTCTATGAAAGCAGGAGCATCCAGGAGTTTAAGATGTAGCAAGGCAGCACAGAACTTAGTAGGTACTCATTGCATAAAATGACCTTTTAAGTGGGAGATCTATCCATATCAGTCTCATTTCAAACCTGAGGGGAAAATCTTGAACTAAAACCAACCAACCTTTCTGTATCTGAACACATGACTTATTTAGCTGAGAAACACAGTGAAGTTTGAATGCTGTGTCTTGCAAACAGTAAATCCTGAGTCTTCTATTAATAGTCAAATGAACAAATTTCAAGTGGCAGCATTGTAGTTTCACTTCAAAGATGTCTGGGAAACTACACTTATAAAGGTGTCTTCAAACTTTCTTACATCAGCTGTAGAAAAACATCCCTTCTTTCACTGCCAAGCAAGTTTAACATTAGTCAATATTGACCAGGACGCGAGAGCTTTGTTCTTCATACAGCTGTGTGCACACTGGTTAAGCACCAAGGAGCGCAACAGGCAAATAGTGGCTGAGTAAACGCGTTGCCACATATATAACCATATTTGTCAGCTGAGCGTCAAAAGCAAATAGAGCAGTGACACGCACGGGAGTTGGTAAATTGCAGCTGAAAGGTGGGGTCCCCCAGGGGTCTATTTTAGGCCTGCTTCTTTTCTCCTTATATTTACTGCCTGTGAGTTCTATCTTTAAAAAAAAAAAAGCCAAAATCACATTTCACGGTTTTGCTGATCATGTGCAAATTTATTTACCCCTGAAAACCCGTGCCTCTGTTCAGGTCTTATTAGACTGCCTCCAGGCCATTCAGTCTTGGATGGCAGTCAAAGTCCTCAGCCTGAACAAAAATAAAACTGAGATGATTGTTTTTGGAAACCAGACTTTACTAGATAATTGTGAACATAGCATTGTACATATTACAGCAGTTTTAAAATCATTGCATTGGCTCCCTACGCATTTCAGGGTTGACTTTCAGGTTCTTTTATTCGTTTATAAATGTCTTAATGGTCTTGGACCTTCTTTTTTTATTTTACTTGCTTTTAAATTATATGCCCTCGCGGACCCTGAGGTTCTCTGGTATCAAAGTTTTAGCTTTTCCAAAAGTAAAAACCAAAACTTACGGCAAGGTGTCTGTCCACCTTGTCTGTGGAACAGCTGCCAGAGAACCTCATCGCTGAAGAGACTGTTGATAGAAGACCCACCTTTTTACCTTAGGTTTAACTGAATCCTATTTTATTTTAATGTAATTCATGTTTATTTTTGTTATTTTATTCTATTTTATTACTTTTTTGTTTTATTCTTTTTTATTTAAATCGCTGCTCTTATTTGTCCTTATTGTTCTTAAAGGGTAATTTAATCTTTGTAGGGTATATTTAAGTATAATGATGCAATAGTAATTTAATTTCAATCAATTTATTGAAACAAAAGTTAACATAATAATGTCAATGTCTCAATAACTTGCCGTGTATTAAGTGTCATCTTGGTATGATGATGTAAAATGTGAACAGTATGATGAAGAGGACTGTTTACACACAAGTTGTCATAGAAGCAGAACCATTAGCAGTTCGGACGCTTTTTTCTGGAGTTTTTGTGGGTAATCTCCTTATCAGAGAACAACATGTTCTGCAATAAGTACTTAAATACTGAACAGTTGTACTTCAAAATTGTAATTCAAAAGTTTACAGCAAGTCAAATTAATGAACTCTGGTAGATTTTTCCAAGAAGGCTAATTCGGCGTTCGTCTTGCATCCTGTCTCTTCTCTGAGCTCTTTGCAGCTAGTAAAAGTTAGTTTGATGTTGAGTCTTTTCTTTTCTCTTGCTAATGCACTTTCTCTCTGTCATTTCCTTTTTGGTGCGTGTTCAAAACGGACAGTGAATTGATATCTAGTTGTTGTCGTGCCATAAAGGGAAAAAACAAAAAAAAAGTTGAGAAGTCTGGTTTCTCAGCCTCAGGAAGCTGCAGGGCAATGACAGCTCCAGGAATGTACATAATAAATGTCAGCGTGCCATCAAAACGAGTCAGAAGCATAGTTTTAAGGTTGGAAATTTATGCAGTAGTGCTTAACTTCCAGCTCAACAGTCAAGTAGAGTAAATCTTTAAGTGACTGTACTGAAACCTTTTACAAATTTGTGGACGTACACCTGCCTAAATCATCTTTACCCCTTGGTTTGGATGTGTCATGCCAAAAGTATGTGTTATCCTATTACTTTTTCAAGCCATGATCTTTTGACTATTGGTACTACATTACTAATTATTTATCTTACACTTTCTCAACCATTTAGTGGCGCCATACAAATGGAAGGGAGCCCACCTGATAGAGGAAATCTTCAAACACAAAGTAGTAGTCATCGTTACTAGCAGTTAGCTTCACATCCTGTTGGGGAAAATCATTTAGGCATTATTACAAAATGAGTAAAAAAGCTCAGATTTAAGTTCTGTGAATGAATATCTACATACATCCAAAATATACAGATACGCTCACCTTATAGATGAGGTTATCCACCAGCAGGTCATGCTGTATGACTCCAGCCTTTAGCTGCTCATAATACATCACATCCTAAAAAGAATTTAGAAATAACTTTAGCATGTGGAGTAAACAAATCATTTGTTTCCAGTGTTAATCCTTTAATAAAATTTAATAAAAAAGTACAGTAAGTACAAATGTTTTCAGTCATGTATTATTTAAAGAAAAGCTGAGCTGACTGGGATGACAGCAGGATTAAAACAGGCCTAACGAAGGAGTATAGTGGTGGCGTTTCCGACCACATGGTTAAACTCAAACACACCTCCGGTTTGAGACAGCTTAGCGTGACTGACTCAAACAAAGCAATAAAAACGTCCTATCTGATGGTTGTGAAGTGTCTAGACAATGATCAGTTCTGCGGATGTGAGAGCAGAAACAGAGATGGTCATTTTGACAGCTGAGAAAGGACACTGAAAAATCACAGTTGTATTTGCATCAATAATAGAGTAAGAAGAAGGTCTGCTAATGTAAATGTTTCTGGCTATATATATATCTATATATAGATATATATATACATATATACA